>CBVK0101738414.1:0-15775 GCA_900067695.1 Picea abies | reverse complement strand
TTTCACAATTTTCGATGAATTTAAAAGCAGAAATAAAACTGAATTTAAACACCTAATTTCACAAATTTTTCGACAAGATTAAATGCAGAAAAAAGAAAAATTTAAACACAATAAAAGTACCAGAACATAAGGTGCAGAATCTAAAGTGGTTGTCCCGCGTTTGCGCTTCATCCAACTCCTACTTGCTAACCACTGAGACCTCACCGGTACCTCGCAGCGAACGCTAGGGGTAATCTTCTTCCCCCTGAGACCCCCGAGCTGAAAAGGGGCCACACACACCACCAAAGAAAAGCTAGCTCCCAGCTCACCTCACAAGGTCAAGCTACCACTCTCTAATCGAGCTGGGTATCCCAAATCCCATAAGAAAAATCAGTCAAGAAAATTAAACAACGTAACCTTACACCTTTCAGTTGTGATCCATTCCCCTCCTATGACATTTATTTTATAGAGTTCTCTTAGTGACTAGTTGCCAAAATGAACATAAATTTATTTTTATTAAAGTTTTATTAGGAATATTCTCCCTCATACACTTGTCACTCGATCTCTTTGTTGCACCATAAATTCATTTAATTAATTAAATTAATTTTCCAATTTCCTTCACGTTCCTAAAACTGCTCCTCGATGTCCCTTTATTCCCTCACATTTCCTTAATGACTGACGTCTTTCTTAAATCTTAATTGTGTTCGAATTTGAAAAGTTCTCTAGACTAGATTCCACTCTATTTTCCACATTCCTTTTGTATTTAAGTTTCTCCTTTTTGGTCTAAGTTCTAACTCTTCCGATCTCACACCATAAATTCATTTAATTAATTAAATTAATTTTCCAATTTCCTTCACGTTCCTAAAACTGCTCCTCGATGTCCCTTTATTCCCTCACATTTCCTTAATGACTGACGTCTTTCTTAAATCTTAATTGTGTTCGAATTTGAAAAGTTCTCTAGACTAGATTCCACTCTATTTTCCACATTCCTTTTGTATTTAAGTTTCTCCTTTTTGGTCTAAGTTCTAAATTAGCAAGATTTGCACATAGCCAACAATTAAATTTTTTGGATAAATTATTTCTCTATTAATTTTTAAATTTGATTTTTATTCATCCCCCCTTTATTAATTAAATAATTAGTTTTAGTTCTTATACCACCAATGAGACCTATGCTCTAATTTCAATAGTCTTAGCAAAATTGTTTTTAAAGGAAAATTTATAATTATTAAACTTTACTCATACAACATTTATTTTAAGGCTCATGAAATAAAAATGAGATATTGTTTTCTAGGTACCTAGGTTCATTGACTCGCCGATGTTAAAACTGCGATGCTCCCTTCAAGATGCACTATGTTCTCCAAAGGTTCAACTTAACTTTATTCATGTTTCATTTATGCAACGTTCCCTTCAAGACATACTACGTGCTCCAAGGGTTCCACTTATCTTTATTCATGTTTTATTTATGCAACATTCCCTTCAAGATGCACTATGTGCTGCAAAAGTGTCACTCACCTTTTGATTGATTTTGGTAGACGTCCAAGCCTTGGAGTCAATACTCCATCAGGAAACCTTGTGGGAGACTAAGGGCCTCTAAGGAATAAGGACCCTACCTTATTGTGCACCCCTTAGAATCTTCGTGAGTGAATGTCTCAGTCTACCCTCACGACATCGTGGATCTCCAGAACTAGTCAATTGTTAACCTACAGTTAAATGCTACAATGAGAGTGCTAGTAGGATGTGGCAGAGCCGCTACCAAACCTCTCCCTCAATATCTATGGTTGTTGTGCATGGCCTCTTTACTCCTAATGTGAGTCTAATTAGCAAGAAATCATCATCCTACATCCATCAATGAAACATGTCAATGATCCATAAAAAACATCATAATATACCCAGTCATATGTAACATATGAAATAATAGAAATACTCAAATCATATACAGTCCACTCCCTGACTTGATCGGGAGTCCAAGGGGAGTCCATCAATGTAATGAAAATCCTCAATATGTCTAGAGTCCCACACACTCAAGAGAAACTAGTCAATAACACCTGTCTATACATAAATAACATAACATAACATCATCATCCACAATCTCATCATCAGAATCCATAAGAAAAGCAGACAATCATATAATGAACTGGATCACTTGCACGCAAGTGTCCTAAAGGAATAAGTCACATTATGTGTGTGCAAGAGGGGGATGTTACATACACCTCCTCTTGTTTTAAACTTCATCCCGAAGTTTCACAATATACACATGCATAAATATAAAGGATCTGACAATAGCTAAATCTCTAGCTATAAAGAAAATTGGAAACTGTGGATGCATATCATATGCATCCTCCGAGGTATCCAAGTGAGGACTATAATTTTCCCACAGTACCTTGACCTGATTGACAATTCATCGAATGCAATGGTCCATAAAGAGGATTGGCTCTGCCGTGACTGCACCCTCACCCAACATCCACCAAGAGCTCAAGTCAATCACATATGTAGGATCACTAACATAGAGTTGCAGTAGATACAATAAGAAAATTATGCAACGCCTCAAAGAATGAGGCACGACTAGCTGATAGTCATACTTCATAATTATGGTCGACACAATGCGAATCGACAACCCTTCTACCGATCTTGTGCTTCTCCCATCCCTTTTTCGTATCGTTTGTATTTTTTCTTTCAATTCTTGGATCACTTATGGTCCTACCAGGACCTTATCCTCGAGTCGATACCAACTCAAAGGCATCCGACACAGTTGCCCATAAAGAAACTCAAATGGCACCATCTTAATGGTGCTTTGATATCTTTTGTTGTATTCCAACTCTACCAATGGAAAGAACTCCTCACAATGCTTATGTTGGTCCAATATGTACATACATAACATATATTTCAAGACTTGGTTTGTTCATTCTGTCTACAAGTCCGTCTCTGGGTGATATCCAGTACTAAAGTTAAGTGGTGTTCCCAAGGCCTCTTGGGAAACTCGTCCAAAACGTCTTGCAAACACCTATTCCCTTATCAGATATGATTATTTTGCTACGCTTGGCAGTCTCAATATCTTGTTGATATAAAATCTATCTATACCTAGTGTTTGGTGTGTCGTATGCATAGGGACAAAGGTGTGCACTCTTCATTAGATTGTCAACTATCACAAGAATCTAGTCATTCCTCCTTGTTGGTAACGACAATCCCAACAATAAAGTCCATCGAAATGACCTCCCATTTTGATTCTGGAAAAGCATGTGGTTGTAGTAATCCTCCCGGATGTCTATGTTCAACCTTCACTCGTTGACGTCCTAGACACCTCGCCATGTATATAACCATGTCCACCTTCATCCCTACCAGAAGAATGAGGGATTAAGTTCTGCCTCATATTCTTGATCCCAAAGTGAGCCATGTACACTGCTCTATGAGCTTCGTTTAAGATCAAACATCTCATTTTTTCATTGGGTAGTAAGTAAATCTAGTTATTATATCTCATTAATATGTTTGTTTCCACAATAAATCCCTCAAATTTTGGTACCAACAACGTGTTTTTTCCTATAAATTCCTTAACCTCTTGATCCTAGTCATCTTCATGCTATATAGTTATAATCCTTTTACGTAGATTCATCTTAAAGAGGTATCACTGACAATATATGTGGTCTTCGATTGAATGCATCAACCACTCTATTCATTGTTCCATTTATGTAGGTAATCTCAAAATCGTATTCGCTAAGCATTTTCGAGCAATGCCTTTTTGTGGCACGTTCAAGTCGCTTTGCATAAAAATGTGTTGTGAACCATAGTGGTTCATTTTTCATTCGAATTTTCATCCAATCAAGTAGTGTCTCCACACTCTTTGGGCATACACAATGGCTAATAACTATAAAGTGCATTGCGCAGTTCTCCTCATTCATTTTTAGCTTTCTCAAGATATAAGTGATCACTTGACCATCTTGCATCAAGATTCAACTTAAGCCTTTCTTGGATGCGTCAGCACATACCAAGAATTCCTCCTCCCTGTCAGAGACTTTTAGTATTGGTGTTATCGTCAATAGCTCCTTGAGCCTCTAAAATGCTTTTGTACATTTCTTGGTCCATACAAACTTCTTTTGTTTATTCTGCAACTCTGTAATCATATTTTCTATCCTCGAAAAACCTTCGACGAACCGTCGATAATATCCGCTAAATTCATGAAGCTACGTACTTCTTGTATGTTTGTTGGTGCAGGACATTCTCTAATAGCCTCTACCTTTGTTGGATACACAATGACACCTTCGTCAAAGATATCATGCCCCAAATGGTGAATCCTTAATTGATAAAAGGGAATTTTGATAGTTCGTGAGATTTGTTCTCTCGTAAACACTATAGCACCAAGCGCAACTTTTGTCAAGTTCTTTCATCCTCCGAGAATATATCAATATGTCATCAATGAATACTTGACAGTAGTTAAGCAGAGTCTCCACGATCCATCCTTGTTTCATATGAAAATAACAGGAGCACCCCGAGGTGACACACTTGGACGTAAAGTCCTAGGTCCAACAACTCCCTCAGTTACATTTTCAACTCCTGTAACTCAGGGGTCGACATCCAATAAGGTGTTCCTTCCATCAATTTAGTTCTATATTTTAATTCGATGGTAAATTTCATCTTGGCTTCAGGCGAAAACGCTATTGAGAGTAGATGAATTTTTATAGAGTTCTGATTACTCAACAAAGGGAGTGAAAATTGCAAAAAAAGGTGAAAATAAAGTTGCAGATGGTAAATAAAATTACAGAGTTAATCGTTGGACAAAAGGAGAGCAATTCGTCGGTAAAGGTGAAAAAAAAACAAAAAATTGACATTAAAAAAACAATGAAAAGATAAATGTCATACTTTACACTGCTCAACATGTTGGGAAAATCACAAGTTTCTTGTTGGGTTTGGATCAACAATACAAAATAAAAACGCCAGGTATTTGAATTGGAATTTTAAGTGGGGAGAGATCAATCACTAACCACGACCACACTCAACACTTACATAGGGACAAGAGAAAGGGAAATTTCACCAGGAAAAACCCCAACAAATTCAAATTTTAACTGGTGGTTCAGTTTTGAATAATCAAGGAATAATATTTTTTTAAAGAAAGGATACTAGAGTTCAGAGATCGCATAACCCAACGGTAGTGATGACCTAGATGAAGGGAAATGGAGGTTTGAATTGACCAACGGACAAGGATCCTCCCATCTATTTGTTCCTTTCAGAAACAAAGGCTCCATGCCAACGGAGTTAAGGGAAGATGGATAGTGCCTAGAGAAGTTCCCTAGGTGAACAACGAGAGACTGGAATGCCACTGGCATTAATTAAAATCAACTTGCAAAAGAACCCACCTCCTTCCTGTGGCACATGCAAGGCAAAGGCCATTCCTTAATTTCAACCCTCGATTTTATGGATAGGAAATCAGTCAACACACCAGTCCCTTCTAATCTCCTTGCAAAATAATAATAGTTAAGTTAAAGGGGCATTTTACCCTTTAACACTAGATCAATCAGATCAAAATTTCCAACGAAGTTCCTTGCCTACGGAGTCAACTAATGAGAAGTTGAATTTCAAGCCATAGATGATTAGCAACAATCACTATGATCAAGCATGCAACAAAATTTTAACAACGGTGAAAACAATACAAGAATCCAGGCATTCATGATTTCCCAAGAATTGAATCACTATTTTATGAGGGAGAAAAATCAGGTCATTTACACAGCTTAAGGGAGGTGACCAAAATTCTAAATTATACACACAACAATGGATGGATGCCAAAATACTAGCCACATTCATCATCGTGCAACAAGTAGGAAAAATAAAGGTTTTATGACCTCCATAGTTATAACTAGTATAGAGTACAACCAGTGATGTACATAAGCATAAACTTCCAAATAGTAAAGCCTTGCATAAAGACCGCAATAGAAATAAGAAGTTAGACAACATTTAACCCAAAATTTCACAACTCTAGAAAAATTTAAACACAAAATTTAAGCAAAAATTAAACTCCAAATTTCACAATTTTCGACTAAAATAAACAGAGAAATAAAACTGAATTTAAACACTGAATTTCAAAAAAAATCGACGAGATTAAATGTAGAATAAAAGCAAATTTAAACATAATAAAATTATTGTAACGAAAGGTGCATAAACCTAAGTTGTTTTCCCACATTTACCTTCCATCCAGCTCTTGCTTGCGAACTGCTGAGACCTCACCGATATCGCCAAGCCAACACTAGGGATACTCTTCTTCCCCTTCAGTGCCCAAAGACGCAAAGGGGCCATGCAAGCCAACCAGAGAAAAGCTAGCTCCCATCTTGTCTCACAAGGTTGAGCTATCACTCTATAATCAAGATGGGTATCCCAACTCCCACAAAAAAAATCAGTCAAGAAAATTCGAGAGCTTAACCTTACGCCTGCCAGTCATGATCCATTTCCCTCCTCTACTATTTATTTTATAGAGTTCTTTTAGTGACTAGTTGCCAAAAGACACATTTAATTTTTTTTATTAAAATTTTATTAGGAATATTCTCCTCGTACACTTGTCACTCGATCCCTTAGTTGCATTAGGGATTCATTTAATTAATTAAATTAATTTTCCAATTTCTCAGACCCACCTAAAAGTGTTCCTAAAAACGCTCCTCGATGTCCTTTTATTCCCTCACATTCCATTAATGATTGATGCCTTTTTTAAAGCTTAGTTGAGTTCAAATTTGGAAAGTTCTCTAGACTAGATTCCCTTCTATGTTCCACATTCCTTTTGTATTTAAGTTTCCCCTTTTTGTTCTATGTTCTAAATTAACAAGCTTTTCACATAGCGAGCAATTACATTTTTTGGATAAATTATTTCTCCTTTAATTTTTAAACTTGATTTTTCTCCATCCTCCCTTTATTAATTGATTAATTATTTTTAGTCCTTATACCCCCAATTAGACCTATTCTCTAATTTCAATTAGGCTTAGCAAAAAAAATTTGAAGGGAAAATTTATAATTATTAAACTTTACTCATACAACATTTATTTTAAAGCTCACCAAGTCAAAATGAGATATTGTTTTCTAGGTACCTAGGTTTATGGTGAGATATTTTTTCTAGGTACCTAGGTTTATGGTGATTCAAAATGAGATATGGTTTATTGAATCACCAATGTTAAAACCATGACATTCCCTTCAAGACGCACTACATGCTTCAAGGGTGCCACTCGCCTTTATTTATGTTTCATTTATGCGACGTTCCCTTCAAGACTAACTACGTGCTCCAAGGGTGCAACTCACCTTTTGACTAATTTTGGTAGATTTTCAACCGTTGGACTCAATACTCCATCAAGTGACCTTGTTGGAGACTAAGGGCATCTAAGGAATAAGGACCTTGTCTTATTGCACGCCCTTTAGAATCTTCGTGAGTGATTATCTCATTCTTCTTTCACGGCATCGTGGATATCTCGAACTAGGTAATCTTTAACCTACAGTTTGATCCACGATGGGAGTGCTAGTAGGTTGTGGTAGGGATTCTTCTACTCCTCTCCCTAAATATCTTTACTTGTCATGCATGGCCCCTTTACTCTAATGTGAGTCTAATTAGAAAGCAATCATCAACTTGCATCCATCAATGAAACATGTCAACGATCCATAAACAACGTCATAATATACACAATCATATGTCATGTATGAAATAATAGAAATATTCAAACCATATACATTCCACTCCCTTACTCAATCTAGAGTCCAAGGAGGGTCCATCGATGCCATCGAGATCCTCAATCTATCTAGAGTCTTGCACACTCAGGAGAAATTAGTCAATAGCACCTGTCTATGCATAAATAACATAACATAACATCTTCATCCATAATCTCATCTTCAGAATCCATAAGTGAATCATACAATCATATAGTGAACTGGATCACTTGCACACAAGTGTCATCAAGGAATAAGTCACATCAAATGCATGCAAAAGCAAGATGTTACAAAATCCAACATCGTCGAAATTCCCAATGTTTTCTTGAAATTATAACCCGATTGGGCACTCGTCGAATCATTGTATAGTGTTATTGTCCGGGATAATTTTTCTTGTAGATTCAAGTAATGAATTCCTCGAATGATTTACTTTTATAGATCTACGCATGGCAAAGTTTTATAGTCTAGGAGTGATGTTGGGGATTCATGTTGCCCAACCTTTAGAAGCTTTTGATTATCATTTTTATGATTTGCTACTAAATAATTGTAACCATGACATTTAGAATCTGATCGTTTCCTTTAGGAATCAACCCCATCCATTCGGAGATGGATGCCATCGATCCAAGATTGACCATTAATTAATTATGTGTTGCTTTCACTTCGATGGTAGTCTTGCATCAGTGGATTGTCCTACCTTTAAAACTTAACAAGTATCTCCTCCCTTTCGATGCGATAGTTGTTCAGAGGTTGACTTCTTTGAAAGGGAGTTAGAGTTCTAATCGAGAGGCCACGCCCCTTTTTTTTCAGTGGTTTAATCCAATTGAGGGTCCACCTTAGAACTGATTGATTTTAAACTGCATTATATTTAAGATATGGAAGCAACAAATCAACCTTTAATTCAGATTTATAGTGGATCTTCTTGGGTTCCTTAAGATAGTCATAACAGAGAATGTCCTTGAATGATCCTTGGAAGAAAAAGGGGTTTTAATTCCAAAAAAAATATTTAGTGGAGGATTTCCTTAGGAAAAATTCTAACTGATAGTTACGCATTGCAATTCACTGGGCTTTTACTATTTGATGAGTTTAATTATGTATAGTATCTCATTATCCAATACGATCAATCCAATTATCATATTGCTTTTCTTTTAAAGTGATGCATAAGGTTAGATATGGACATAATTTTTGTTCTGGAGGTGTACACCTATTTATGTTTCCTTAGTAATATTTTTCGCCACACCAACATAGTAGAATTGAAGGGAACTTTAAAAGGTGTGACTAAGGTTGTGAATTAAGAATAATTGTCGCTTGAATTAAATGAGGGAGAAAGATCTTGAATTACTAGATCTCCATGTTAATGGATTTAGTTTTGCGTACTAAGGTAACTTGTAATTGGTTTAGGTGTAAGGGTTAAAGTTGAGCAAGATGGATATTATTAAGTAATCATGTTTCAATATGATTGTAAATTATTTATTAGATTGCAAGACTTGGAATACGATCTTTTTTCGATTTAATGTGTTTAAGGACTTATGTTCTAATGGAGGAAGTTACAAGATTGTATTTCACACTCATGCGATTCTTATCTAACCTTATGTAATATCCTCATACCCATTTCACTTAATTATTGTTTGAAGTTGATTAAGTAAGGTACATTATTCTTGCACATCCATGACAGATGCTTATGACACTTGTTTATTGTGTTGCGCTACTAGTTAAAAGTTCTAAAGTAGCATAGAAATGACATAGTTATTAACCTATTGTCTTCGTTCCTTCTTTCATAGATACAACTTTATTGTGTACATGCTATTTATTGACAAGTTTAATGAAGTGTGATTCCATGCCTTACTATTAGAATCTAGTCATGATGTTTAGGAAAGAAGTTGGTTATGGGATTAGATATCTCCTTGTTCCTCAAAACAATCACCAGTGCTAAGACCTTAAGTGATCAAAATTAATCCCATGAATCATGGACTTGAGCGTTTCTTATGTGTCTTCGAGGTCCTAACCTTGCAATGTAGGTTGGGTGGGTAGTTATTTTAATATCTAATGACATGGTTGATCAATTACTAGTATTTTTCTTTAGTTGATCATGATGTGTTGATTTTTTTCATTGTTTATTATGATGATGTGTTGATTATGTGCAACTATTAATTATGATGATGCATTGATTGTGTTGATGTTTATTATGATGATGTGTTGATTATGTGTCGATTATGTGTTGCTAATAATTATGTGTTGCTTGGTATTCATTATATATATATATTTGTAAAGAGAGAACCCTCGTTTCATCAAAATTATAAATACGTTAATGAAGGAAGAGAACCATAATTTCAATAGAACTATAAATATATCACTATACATAGGCAAAGAGATATCGGTTATAAGAACGATACATAACAAACAAAGGCAAGGAACTCTCGTGGGATTTTGGTATGGTATATTAGTCCCGTTGTCAACCACAAAAATTGTTTTTATAAACTAGCACAGCCACAAAGTGGCTGGTGAACGCCGAAAGGCAATGCCAAAGGTTTTGTGGTAGCTGGTGTTTTTAATTTCGGAGATAATATACCATACCTGGCCTGAATGGATTTACAAGGTCTCAACCGGCGAGCAAGTTGCCCAGAATGTCCCCAACGTCACGCGAGATCTGGTAGATGTTTTGCTTGCAACTTCTGCATATAAGTAAATGGAGATCCAAATTACACGAGACAATATAAAGGCCATCCTCTATGTATGTAAAAATTGCATGTGTTTTTTTTCGATGCAGTACAGTGATTATGATCATGTGATACTGTATTGATGTCTTTGACGATGATGATGATGGCAGGATATGTTGGCCGCTAGCACGGATACGTCATCTACAAGCATAGAGTGGGCAATGTCGGAATTGTTGAGGAACCCGCCACTGTTGAAGAAGGTTCAGGACGAGCTGGAACGTGTAGTTGGAATGGGGCGGATGGTGCGTGAATCTGATCTTCCTTCTCTCCTTTATTTACAAGCTGTGGTGAAAAAAACGATTAGACTCCACCCGGCGTCACCCCTTGGCCTTCCTCACTTATCTCTGCAAGCCTGCAATGTGTTGGCCTATGAAATCCCCAAAAACAGTCACGTTTTGGTGACTCTTTGGGCAATCCGGAGGAAATGAATTTCATGGGAGGATGCCGAAAGGTTCTTGCTAGAGAGATTCATGCAAGGTGGTTTCATGGCTGAGGAAATCTAAAAGTTAATGTTAAATGTGGTAATTTTAAAGGTTAATCAGTTAAACGTGGCAATCATATAGTGGTACAGTAATTTCTTAATATGATTAAGTAAATCATAAAAAGTAAACAGGTTAACTGATGCATTCAAAAATACAAGGAAGTTATGAAGAGTAAATTACATTCATTGATTTGGAAGCACGACTAAGAATATGCCAGCATCTTCAATTGTTAGCCATCAGATTAGAATTTTAGATTAAAAGGTGATTAATTGTGCCCATCTCCAATAGGTATACGCCTTTCAGCGTAATTAACAATATAAATGTAAAAATATATCAAAACCTGAATTACCTTGCCCAGGTATAATTGTTTTGGTAGCCCAAGGGGCCCTCTTGTATATATGATGTAACGAAAAAAAAAATTGCTACTATAAGGGTTTGAGTTAAATAAAATAGGCGTTGATAGTATATCCCAAAATACTAAGAAATAAGGGTTTACCATTGGAATTGCCTCCAAGTAGGTCTTCTTGTTAACAAAACAAGAAATGTGTGACGCAGACCAAACTCATGAATTCGCTGTAAAAATCCAGTTATTAGTAACATACATAGTTTAAAAAAAAAATTAATAAACCCAATAATTACTAACTATGCACAGAAAAGAATAATAAGAAGTTACCTGATAATTTTTCGGATGACAAAGATAACGTTCCAACCCAATGAAGATGGCTTTGAAACCTAATGGGTACCCTCCAAAGGTAAACCAAGGGCCCATCGGTAGAATAATAATCGAATATTGATGAAAAACATACTACTAGGGTTATTACTTAAACAAAACTGAGAATCTCTCTATCTGGATATGGAATGCTGTCCGTAAACACATAGCTAAATAGACAAGTAAAACCTTGATAGAGATTTAATTAAAATAATGAAAATGCCAGGGAAAACCAAATAGCAACATTTCTTTAAAGCCATGAAATCACTCAAGTTAAAACCCCTCGCCCAAACTCGGAGGCACTCTTTCATGTTACAAAGGCCCAAATTTTACACACGCCCGACAAAATCTTACATATCTGGAGAATCTTCATATGATAAGAGAGAATTTTAAATAAAAGAAAGACTAACATAACCCAGTTAAAGACGTACTCAAAAGTTAAAAGATGGACAATGGAAGAACCTGTTAACTTTCTCAATAGATTTTTCTTTAAAGAATTAAAGTTGTTTCAACCCAAAAACTGTGTATGAGTTCCAGAATGATTTAACCCAAATAAAATCTACTAACATAAAATATTAGTAGGGCTTAGCCCCAAGAGGTCGACCAGGTTGAGGTATGGAAGAAACCAACAAACAATAATGGCCAAAAACCTCGGTCAGGGTCAGAATAATTCGGAGGCTAACGATATCCCAAGGATAGGACAGTTGGAAACTTTTCCTCGAGCCACAAGGACAAGGGAGAACTTGAGGCGGAATTATACTTAATGCCAGGCAGCTATATTGTAGACTAATCTTATAAATTAATGAGAGGTATTTCCTCGGGGGGCGGGGGGGATATGATTTAGAGTACGTAGTACCTTACCATGGGTTGGTAGGACCACCGTGGGTACCATAGAACCATAAAAAGTATGCTTGAGTGCTTATTTAATACGACCTTCGGTAAAACACCCAAAGGGCCAAGATTAATCATCAAGTTCAACCTTCATACTTTGAATATAATAATGGAAGATTAAATGAATAGTTAGTTGTAGGATCACTAACTAGGATCAGTAACTTTTTTCAAATGACTTAGGAGTACAAGGAGAAGAGAAAACTTTACACCTTCACTTTAAGTACAAATAAAAAAGTATGGATTGAAGTCTCCTAGCTACAAGAGATAAGAAATTCTTGAGCACGAAATATTGAACCTATTTCTTCATATAGAACTAGAATATTTTCTATGGAATTATGAATATAATGTTATAGGTGTATCAAGAAAATCACACTAGATTGAGGAATAACAAAATAAAATTAATTTTCTTTTTGTTGGTAAAATTCTATTTTGTTTTAAGAGTTTTGAAAGCAAGGACGGGTGATGGAGGACTTCATGGGAGATGCATTAAAATATGAAAAATTTGTTGAGAAGATCAAGAAAATCAATTTGCAAGTACAATAGATATTGAAGAAGTCATATGAGAAAGTACAAGATTAGACATGACCAAAAATAGAGATAAAATATAGATTGGGAGACAAAGTATCGTTACAATTGAACAAGGAAATTCTATAGGGTCCTAGTAAGAAGATCAAGGCTCTATGGTATGGTCCTTTTGAGGTATTGGAAAAGGTGGAAGATAAGGCCCACAAAATTAGTCTATAGTAAACCTAGGGAGGTAATATGGGAGATACCTAATGAGAATGGGGTAACTATGTATTATTAGTAGAGGCCATTCAATATAAGATGGACTAGATCCATTATATTATTAAATAAGAGTCACTATGGTAGTTAGATATAATAAATAGGTTTTCTAGAAGGTTCATTCTCTATAATGTTCCTAGAAGGTAAAGAATGTTATATAAACAAGTGTAAGCAATACATTGAAGCATAGTGAACAATATTGTTATTTTACAAGTAGGGATATCTGGAGGAGTGCATTCCTCTAATAAGGAATAATACATGTTGTTACCCTACCTCAAGGGTTTTTTCTACATTTTTGTTTTCGTTATTGATGAATGATTTGGCTCACTCTTGGTTATTTATGTAGTATATTTGTAGATCTATTTAGGAATATAACATAATATACCCCCATAAATTTGCATTTATTTAACATTGAATTTGGAGAATCTCAAACTCTATGAGTCCTCTGTGTTGGATAAAGAGGAAGAGAGGGTCCTAACTTCCATACAGGATTTATCACTAGAAGCTTAGAAAGATTTGGCAGAGGACACAATTTTGCAGAAGTGGTCCAGAACTACAAGGCAAGGGAAACATGGCTTTTGGCATATTGGGTTGAAAAGATAACTTCTAGGAGAAGAAAAGTGGTGCTCCAAGGAGAAGGTAGAGAAAAAAATTCCTCATCTCATTAAGTAAATATTTTTGGGACAAAAATTCTCCCTAAATGGGGAGCTGTGATCCAAATTGGATAATTATATTATTTCTCATCTATCTATTGTTGGATCATGTTGTCATTGATGCCAATGGTTTGATTGATTGATGTCATGGATTGATGTCAAGTGATTGATTAATGCCAAAGGATTGATTGATTGATGATTGATGTCAAATGTAATATGTATTTTCCTAGATAAATATGGCATGCATATGATGTCATGCATAGATGAAGATGAATCAATGAGTTGTCATTGATACATGATGCAAAGATGAAGATGGATCGATGGATCGATGTGGTTTCTTTGATATATGATGCATTGTTAAATTGATAATTATAGTCTTATCATGGCTGCTAAGGTGCACAAATGTATGAACTCCAAAGTGGTCCCGTTATAGAAAAATCCCTCACGGGAAGATGCATTACGATTGAGTTATCCTAGAAGAATGGTTGGATAACCCATGTTTGGATGCAAAATACTGAGATGAAGACCAATGAAGTTTTTGGTGAAACTATCATATATGGATAGTGCTTTTCATTCCATTTCTGATGCTATGTGGAATGTCACATAACTTCTCATGGTTTGAAAGTTATGGCCTTACAAAGTTGGAGGACCCTCATATGAAGGATTGAAGCCCCAAAAAGTCAAAGAAGTCAAAGTTCTTGAAAAGAAGAAATCATTATTTAAATGATAAAGTAAAGCGACAAATCAAAGAAGATTATTTAAATGATAAAGTGAGGTGACAATGTCAAGGAGGAATATTTAAATGATAAAGTAATGGAGAAATTTTTATTTATGGAAAGTGATTAATTCTAAAATGAGGAAAACATGTTAAGTGACCTAGAAGATGAAGAGTATAAATAAGAGGCAAGGATCTCTTGTGAGTTGTACATTTTTGGGGAGTGTCTCTTGTGTATCTCTTGAGCGTGATTGAAGATCTATTCTGAGAGAGAGAGTATGGAGGATATTATGAACGCATCATAGTTTCGGCAAGTCTGATATCATGACGAAAGAAGTCTCAGAAGTTCAAAAACTCTAGTTTTAGAGGTGTATGTGGGCTACAATGAGCCAGGGTGCATACATACACGGGTTGTATGAAGACAGGGCGCGTACAGTGGATGAAGTAATGGAGACTGGTGGTTGAGCTAAGGACAGGCTCCTGAAGACTGAGGCAGGTTCTAGATCTACATTCTATGGGCTCAGATCTGCCATAGAAACTCTGGTATGGTTGCATTGTTCTCTTGATGGATATTATTGTTTGTTGTGTGGTGAATTCTTAAGGCATTCTTGTTGTGACTCTTATGATGTGGTTGAGTTGGTTGATGAAGTGATAAGAACTCTTATGATTCAGTGTTAATATTTTTGCTATAATATGCTAGTTTCTTATACATGATGGAGTAGCATTCATATTGTATGGTTGAGAAGCATGAGTAAGTTGTTGGATAAATTGGATATGTTGTGATTGGTTCTGGATCAGATTGGACAATGAAAGTCAAATGAAAATGTGATTGAAGGTTGTAGAGGATTTGAGTTGATATTGAAGAGAAAACCCTAAGTAACCGAGAAGGCATATGCAGGTTGTAATACAGACTGACTGTGTACATATGCGAGCTATAGTGAGTTAGGGTTCATACACATGCGGGTTTCACTATTGACAAGATGCGTACCTCTGATAGATTGATATATGTGGAGGATTGTTGCCTCATCTTAGTTGATGTTGAGGATGTAAGCTGAGTCTTGCATATAGAGCTGGCAAGGATTGAAGTCTGTAATAAAAAGAAAATTGTACATACATCTTGTGTCCTTTGTGTTCCTTGTGGTGATGATTTTTTGATGATATATTGTTGATATATGTTGCTGATA
>CBVK0101738412.1:0-14626 GCA_900067695.1 Picea abies | reverse complement strand
TATATCCTTTAAGAGTGGAAAAAATTGCAAGAATCAACTTGCAGATCCATTTTAGCGGTAGGTCATTGTTCGAAAATTGGGGTCTAGAACCTTTTGGGGCCATTTTTAGCCATATAATGTCATTTTGGGGGAAAAACTTTCCTAATAAACTTTGGACCCCATGAATCTATTCCTCACACCGAGACCTTTCCAATGGTGCAAAAATCATGTTAATTGGAGCTCGTATGAAAATGTTACGCCTCCTACAGGTTGACCTACCATGTTGACCACCATGGTATGAGACGATGCTACTCATGCATACAGGGCTATCCATGTAAGTAATTTCAAGAGTATTTATCTAGAAGGTTAAAAACCATATCATGATTCAGAGTTGAGGAAGTCAAAAAACCCACCCTTAGATGCATATGAAGCTATGTTAAATACTGAGCCACTAAGAAGAGAAGGGGTTCCATTATTTTGCATTGTATCTTATTCCATAGTTCGGAAAAGAATGTGAGAGTTTTATTATGTGAGCATAATAAAGGAGGAGATATTTCATAGTAGCCATATATGCCACAACTCAAAGGAAACTTTGGGTAGAGTGGATCTTTATTTGTACTTGCATCATTTATATACCTGAGAAAAGAGAGCAAAGCAACCTCACCTTCTAGCTGAGTTTTCTCTCATAATGGGTTTCCCAAGTCATATGTTATGTTTATTTATGGAAGGTATTATTGTATTTTACTATTCTTTATTTTCTGCATTTTATTTATTGCATTCATAAGAAAAAAACCAGTAACTAAATATCCCGGAGTTCTAAAGGAAAAATAACCTTAATAGTAAAGATCTCAGTTATTTATTAGATTTGTTGCGATGAACTGTTCTCGTGCAATATCCATGACAGTTTATAGATCAATTATTTTTCAATTTATGATTGATTTAATTGTTTTAGTAGGAATGGAACTAGTTTTGAAAGCCACATTTAAAAAAAAATCAATTTTAATCACAAAAAAGGGGGAGAGCTACTCATAGCACCACTTTTCAATTTGAGGATTAATTCTAAGGATTTCAGTGCAATGGTATTAATTGTGAATAGAATAGTTTTCAAGTGTTGATTTTAAGTTGTTGATCATAATGATATTATCTCTGAAGGGTACCATTTCAAAAAGGTAGTAATTTTAACCAAAAAAGGGGTGATTCTAGGAGCAACATTTTTTTTAATGGGGTAAAAATAGCCACTAAATGTTACTTGTAGCACACTTCTCAATATGAAGATTATTTTTAATCTTTTTGTTGAAAAAATATTGGTTCTTATCAAGTAGATAAAAAATTTATGCACATCAATTATTTGACGTAATTCCCATATGGATAGTGTGTGATAAAAATCAATCTCTCAATGGAAATAATAGGGAGGTAGTTCCTTGAGAGTCTATTGATGTCTAATAATGCTTTCATATTATGTAAGTTATTTTAATGTGAAAACCATAATAGTCTGTCATACAATTGGTGATTATATGGATTATATAAATCACAAAATATAGTTCATGTAGGTGATCCCCAAACATTAGCGGGGAATTATTTTTAAGGGTGCACAACTAGATGACCTTTCTTTGTTTTCAAGTATTGGTGATGATTCCACCCTCGCTATAATTATGCAAGCAATGAAGTTCCCTCCTCATCCAAGGATAATTGTTTAAGGGATTTATTGAATAGAAAACATTCTACAATTGTGTTGATTGATCCACCCAATGTGCATATCATGTAGAAATTAGAGGACATTCTAGTTTAAGCCTCGAGAAACCCTCTGTGCTACATATCTAATTTCATCCTGAAAGACTAAAAGAGGGCATGGTAGCAGAGAATCATATTTTGTAAAGTTTAAAGTATCAACAATTTAATTTCCTCTCAATAATAAGATTGTTGTGTCTTATGCCACTGCAACCATTTTAGTTGTTAAATACCATCCTAGAGTCACTCACTTTTGTCTACCTGGTGATTAACTCAGGGAAACCACTTTACTATAATTTCATTAAAGTACACAACTATATATTTATTTATTCCTTCATTGATTATCCATCATGTTTTGCATCACAAATACATGACTCCATGATCTTTTCTTTGGTATTTTGTACTTGTAGGCCTACCACCACTGTCATTTCCTCAATATTCAATTTATGTGCGTGCAGTATCATAACCTCCCTAATTATAATTACACATAATTTTACAGCCTCTAAGATTCGTATCGCTACAAATTTCTATACAAAATCACACATGGTTAAGAGATTGAAGTTGTTTTTCTATAAAGAAGAAAATTTACTCTAAGAGTATATAAAAATGTAAATGTAAAATGTTTCAAACTCTCTTTTCTATATAATGGAGATTTATGAATATATAACATAGTGGAGTCTCTCTTTTCTAAAATTTTATTCCCTTATACAATAAACTTGAATACTATTTTTGGATAAAAAAAATAGAGTCTTCAAGGAAGCAAATATCAAGGTTGTGTGGCTTACACAATGGGGGAAGAGCTTGGTTGGAGGTGGATATGGATTTGGATGAGGAAATTGTTGATTAATCGAGTGACCCCGTGGAGGGTCTATAAATGAGAGAGATGTCAATATGTTTTTTTCGGCCTATTGAAGGTAGTTCCCCTTGGGGGCGACTGATGTAAGTAGGAGATTCAACAATTATCAATTTTATCGCGCAAACTATAGGTTGATCCCAACCCAATCCATGAGATGGAGATAATGGTGGGACAATTTACCCACTATCACCTTAGCTAAACCATCCACTCGCATTAATCAAGGAGAAATGCAACACAAGGGGGGATCTCGGTTAACCCTAGGGGGGAATTAAGTGGAAAGCGAGAATATGGAAGTGAATCCCCTATATGTCAATATACTAAGTGATAAATGGCTTGATAATGAGTCTCAAATATTTTTTATGGTGGCCAAGTGCTTGAGTACCTTTGGAAGATGTTTGTACCTTCCTGAGACACAAGAAGGAACACATATACAAACTCAAAGTTAAGTAGGAAATAAAGTTAATATTGTTGTCCATGATTGCAATAGTAAACAAGAATCTATATAAGAAAGAAAAAAAATAACTATTACATACTTAACCACTCAAAGCATCAAACATTGGTTGAAAAATGAAGCATAAAACATGTAGATAAATTCCCAACACTTTAGCATAAACATTAGTGGTATTAGAGGGTTGTTATAAGAAGTTTTCAAAGTGTATTTGTAACAGTCAAGTGGATATAGAAATTATTTTATACAACATAAAATTTTAACCATGAAAACAAGTGACTAATCTGACAAAAGTTCACCAATTAACAACAAAATGATAATAATGGCTTACTAGCAAATTTCCACGGTTAAATTGTGAGTTAAAATAAAAGATAGAAGGTGAATTGTTGCAGCCATAATGGATGAAACTTTTAATTGGATATATATCAATATCTACTTTACCAATATTGATTCCCTAGAGGCTTTAACAAGCTTAAAGCATGTATAAAAGATACCAACTTAGACAATTTCAATATCTCATTATTTTACATATCCCAATGCAGTGATTTTGTTTCTCCAATGCAAGATATTATTGTCTTTAACTATTGAGTTATGTATTCTTTAGAATTAAAGATCTATTTGAACTCCTTCATTGTGGGTGTAAGCCCTTTTACTCCCCAAGGAAAGCAAAACTCGCTAGGAAAAACCTAGGAGGGTGTAAACCCTTTTACTTCTCCTAGTATTCATTTATGAAAAAAAATATTCAAATATAGTTATGATGGGCTTAGTGGGGTTAATTTACCTTATAATTCCCAAAATATTACAAAATTAACCTTGCAACCAAGAAAATAAGCAATAACAAGAGAGATTCCTTACCTCTTCCAAGGATTAACAAGGTAAATTCCCTTTAACCAAGAAAATTCCACCATAAAAGAATGAAATAGTATCCAAGAAAGGTAGAACCTTACTTATTCATATAATAGAAAATAAAAATCATCACAATATATAGCAACAAGAGAGATAGATAAAATTTCCCAAGTAGGGTGCAAATTCCAGCCACATAGTCTTTTCACAATGGGAGAGCTATGATGAAAATGAAATAGAAATGATCATTGTTTATACAAATCCTCCTAAAAGTGTTTGTCCACTTAACTTTAGGGTAAACCACAAAGTAAGGGGAAAAAAACCTTAATTTTCCCCTTTACAAAAGTAAATTTGACTTTAATTCAAAAATCGTACAAAAGAAAACCCTAGTGTGATGCCATCCCTCTAAAGGGTGGTGTTTTAACAAGTTTTGATGGTCGTTGGAGTTGAGGATTGAATTTTTTGGGCCTTCTAGGGCCTCCTTATCATGCGCTAGGGTTTCCTCCTTCAATACATTCCTTCTTCAATCAAAACATGTTAGGTTTCCATCATCAATAACTCTCCACCACCAAAACCATATTTCTAGGGTGATGTCAGGCCTCTAAGTGTGACATTTTGGCCTCCAAAGGAAAAATGTTGGGTTGGTAATGGGATAGAATAGATCCTGCAAGATGTCTCTATGGCCTCGAAAATATACCATCATCATCTAGTGTGTGGGCCATCATATATGACCTATAGGATTCAAGCCCCAAGGAATCCAAAGCTAGGCATGTTCTTCCAAATATGTTTACCAAGAAAAGTCCTACAAATACAATGAGTATGCCCTCCAAGGATCTCAATTCAAATGCATCATGACAAGTAAATCAAGTCAATAAAAGAGATGCCTAATAATGTACATGAAAATCCACCTAATCAAACTAAACAAGTGCTCAAATACCCTATGCAATTTTCCAAGTTTAGGTATGGGAGGGTTGACAAGGTGACCGATTGGGTGGATCATTCAACATGTAAAGGATTTTTTCCTAGGTGGAAACCTCTCTAAGACATGTGGAGACATGAGATATATGGGGGGAAATCTTTTGATCATGGGTTTCATGACATACAAAGGATCATAGTGTCTTATTTATGGGTTCCTTTGTAGAGGGTGTGTTGCACCTTCATCTTCAATGCATTTTTTTCGAAGCCCGCTTATTGCTATTGATTTATTAAGGTCCAAACATTGGGTACTCCCTATGGTGAATCGATTAGCCTGGGGGTGATTAATAAAGTATCACTTGAAGAGAAAAGTACACATGGTGCCATGGGGGTATAGTCTATCTTATAACGAACCTTGTGTAACTCCCTTAACAAGTTGTACATTTATATTATGTGTTTGCTTTTGCACATATTTGATTTTCTTTAGGAGAAGAATTTCATTTCTCTCAATATCTCTTTGGGTGAACATATGGAAGGTTCATAATTAGGATTTTATCTTTTTCCATCTACCTCCCCTCTTGTGCTTCATCCCCTTCTTGCCATGAAATTAGGGACAATCCCTTCTTGGGTCAGTATGTTCAAAAATCCCAAAATGTAAGGATATGATGGGATGAAGTGTGGAAAGTGACAAGTATGGTCGAGAATAACATGATAACTTGTCAGGGGGTCCCCTTGGAAGAAAACCTATTCCTAAGGGTTACCACTTACTAGGGAACAATGTCAACCACCAAGGTGAAGCATGGAAAATAGCATAATGTCCAAGCAGATGTTACATATTCAAAAGAAGTTTTAAATGCAACAAATTCAAATGCCTCAAATATTGAAATGACCCTCACCATATTACTTGGCTTGTACATCATAGAAAAATACCCAATTTACTCCATAATAAAGTTGATACCCTCCTGATGAACCTAAGATCTGTGGTTGTGGTGTACAAGGCCTCTATCCATGTAAGTGGGAAATTGTTGGTCAATTTGTCTCTCGGTACTCCATGTCTGCAACCTAAGGGCCTCGAGACATCATATCCTTAGTTATTGTTGGCAATTGGGGATAAAATTTGGATCCTACTTGGGGACATGTAATCATCATAGAGTGCATGAGAACTACAACATCTCCTAGTGGCACTATGTATACACACACCGAAACAACAAACTATTATGTGTAGGATGGATCACCCATCCTTTGTCCATATAAACAAATCTAAAACTTCAAAAATGACAACTAATCAAGATTTTTTTTTTTTTTTCATTTTTCATATATATGATGAAAAGAATAACATGTAAATGAATAATGCAAGTAGAGAAAAAAGAAAATAAAAAATGAAATTCAATAAAACTACCATGAGTAATCAATATGAAAATACAGGAAATAAAAATGACCTACCTACTTACCTGGAGCTTGGGCCATGAACAAGTCAAGTTCCTTGAATGTAGGGTCAATGAAGAGACCCATCCACTGGTAATGACATATTTCTCTCATCCAACATTGTCATGTAATACTTCTCTTTCTCGGACTTCTTATTGATGATGTAAGGGCCAAGACAAGAGATACTATCCTTTTGGTCATACTTATGCTTTCCCTTCCTCTTGTCCCTCGTGAACTTATCACTTCCTTCACTATACTTGATGTACAATATATTCTCAATGTAAGGATATGAAGGAGTCTCCATGTTGACTGCATCTTTAATGTCTTTCTCACATTCGTTATTTTCTTTATCTTTTCCCTTCTTCAGTATTTTGATGGATCTAGGTTCTTTCCCTTGGAACTTTGTAGGATTCTCCTTGTATTCATTTTTATTTGGGAGTAGTGCAACTATGCAATCTTCCTACACAAAATGTAGGTCTCATGGATCATACTCAATGATATGGCGAGGTACATCAAAATCACACTCACTAGTGTAATATGGAATGTTGGGATCCATCACATGTTTTTCAGTCCTCTCCTGACTATATAGAATCTCAAAGGTACCATGTCCCATTGGAATATGTGCATGGGTAAGATGCATATTCAAGAAACCTACAACATAAGCATACCAACTTGACAGAAGTAATCTCCAAGCATCTGGAATGTCAATCACTACTATGTTCATAAGGATGTTTATATGAGGGAAATCAATCAAGTAAACTTCAAAATTTTCACATATCCCATAAACTTTGACCCTCTTGTAATCAAAACCACAAATAATTCATATGGTGGGGTTTTCTTCAAACCAAGTTGTTCCATCACTTTTAAATACATGAAATTTGTTGATGCCCTAGAATCCAACATACAATGGTTCAAACGAATACCATTCATACCTAAATAAAGATAGAATGGAGGGTTGCTATCTTCTTTGTGATCAAGGTACATGGTTTTCAAAATGATTGGAGGGTCTTCATTTTCGGCTGGTACATTTAATAACTTCAAGACTTTTGTTGACCAAAATTTGGTCACCTATATGTTCTGGCTCTTGGACTAATAAAAAAAAACTAATATCATTGGGTAGCCACCATTATCATATTTATTTTGAAATCTTATAAGTTCATTGGGTATCCCTCAGTCTCAGCTTCACCATGCATTCTGTAAAATCAGAATCTGAGTCTCTATGACCAAGATATGCATATTTTTTTCCAGAAGTCGAATGGAAATATTACAAGAAGAAATATGAAGAATTTTTCTAAGTGTCATGTTTTCCATCTTTGACTTTTTCCACCCTCATAATGCACCTACACTTAGAATTTTCACAAATATTTTTACTACCCTTTAATGTGTAAATATTCCAACAATTAGTAAATTTTGGACTTTTGAACTCTGCCAATTCTCCACACTTAAAATATTTCACAGTTTTTTACCATTAATCATTGCCCTACCTACCTCCGCAAACCCACCTATTCTCCATATTATTTTTATAATATCTGTCTTATCCTAAGTTCCATGGGAATATATCCAAGTAACACATGGAATACATGTGGTAACTAAGCATTGTTGACACATGGCAGCAAGTAAAATCATGACACATGGAAACAAATTAGGTGGTGACATGTGGCATATATGATATCCTATAACACAGGGACACGTAGTGATGATGTGGATGATGAATCATGTTGATTGGGTGATTACGAGGATTTCACTGGGAGTTGACTGGGCATGATGTGAACTATGATTGGGTAGTCAAAATTTTAATTATTCATTAGTTTTCTAAGGGGTCGACCTACAAGTCTCCATAGTCTTCCTTTGATTATTACTAAGTGTATATCACATTTTTTAATATATACACTAAATATTCTTAAAAATCCATTCATTTGGGATTAAAATTATGAAGAAAGGTCTAAATTTAACAAAAGAGGTCAAAATTCAATCTAAGGGTCTACATTTACCCATCAAACTTGATTGAAGGTGGTTGAGTCAAGATCTTGCAAAGGCTATATCTTGAGATCCTGACCTACGTTTGTAGAAAAATTTATATCATAAGATGATGACAAATGTCTTGAGGGCTGAAAAATGCTAAAAGTTTCTGAAAAATTAAAATATCATTTAACTTCATTTTAAATGGGCATGCGTGGCAACTTAACTTTACCACACATTTGGAAAACATTATATCGTTGTAAATATAATAAGATGGATATCACATACAAATTTGTTTCAATGGATGAAAGGACGATTATCCTATCCATTAAATTAAATTACAATCCTCTTTTAGAAAGGGAAATTAATTAAATTTTCAAAATAAAACTTTAATTAATAACTTTTATTTAAAACAGAAAGGGACTCATTTTAAAAATATGGATATTGATGACATAAGTTCATTAATGAGGAATTAATTAAGTATGACACTTCGAGAATAAAATTGTACGGGAAATTCAAGAAGGAAAAACCTTAACTACTCAAGTAGTTAGAAGAACCGACTTTAAAGAGAAGAAATACATCATCAAGGAAATAATTAGAATTATCAAAGAGTAAGGGTAAAAGATCAGATGAAGAATAAGGTACAACCATGAACACACAATCAAGCTTCTGATTAAATAAAAGAGATCTCCATATTCTCCACTCTTTCTATTCTTGTACACCATTTCTCATAGCTTTATGCTTGAGTCTCTAAATTGGGCACAAGGCTAAGTTCTTGAGTATTCTTATTGTATTCTTCCAAAATATGTTTCTTATATGATAATGGATTTTTTACAACCATATACATGACTGTCAAAACTTTTTTAATGAAGAACACTTTTCATGGATAAACTCCACAAAGAATTGTTTTGGAGTCTATTTCAATTGTATCTTGTAACTTTGATACATAAGTATGAGGTATTTGAGATTGACCTATCAAATTATCTTTTGATCTTGATAGTAGTACTCTTTTAAAATTATTTGAGGCGATCAAATTATTCTCTCATTTTTTTTCGTGAGGAAGACATGGATGCATTTATATATGATTAAGACAATTGTGTATGTGATGTTGATTACAAAGAAATTTTCATGTTGAATCCCTCCTTCAATCTTTTCAATTGTTTAAATACTTATTCATGAATATATAGATCAGATTACGTTATTGAAGAACCATATTATTTCAGAATTTCAAGCAATAAAGATATAGGGTTTGCTTCCTTAGAATTCTACTAATCTAAGATATCATAGATATATATTTTATCCCAAGAGGATTACCGCCTCTTTAAAAATGCAGAGGGATTCATATCCTTATGAGGTTTTTGTTTCAGTCCACAGGTATTCAAGTGTTAAAAACTTTGGTGACCATACTGGGGAGGAATTTAATTTCAAGATATTTGAGTCCCTGTTTTAGATCCGATTGAATAACCAAAGTCTCCATGGCTCAAAGTTTCAAAAAGAAGATTCAATAAAATTGATGCTTGTTCTAGATGCAAGGGATTTATTTGATGTTTCACCTTTTGTATAATTTCAAAAAGACTCAAGAAGCACCGAAGATTTGGGAGAATGAACTTCCTGGAAACTCTATTGGAAAGAATCAAAATGAAGAATTCCATTTATGTCATGATGCTCCTTTAAATTATTCATCAAGTCCATCAATGACTTTAAAAAACTCAACAAAAGTGAGAAATACCCAAAAAAGGAGGCAATTTCATAAAACCCCTTTAAATCTACCAAAAGTAGATTTTCGAATGCCTCACATTTCTATTGAAAAATTTTCTACATTATTTGGGGATGCTACATAATATGCACATAAACACTTGTTTAATTTTAAAAGTACATGTAATGATTTAAACATTGTTAAATATGATGTTATATGTATATTATTTTTACAAAATTTTCGAGGAAATACTCTTGAATGGTATAGCTCATTAATACCTCACTCCATTACCAATTGGGATGTGTTAGAAGATTCATTTGCAGAAAATTTCATCCCAAGAGTGCATTCATATGTTTTTGTTGATGCTTTAAATTTTGTTTCCCACCCACCTTCTCCCATATAGAAGCGAAATAACGAAGTGACCAATTTTGAAGAACAATCTAATCAAACATTGGAAGATTTTTCTGAATCTAGTGACATGGATGCAAATGAAAATAATAATTATGATTTGCAAGAGAAAGACTTTAGCTTCTCATACACTACATATGAAAATATTTAAAAAAACAAGTTTGAGAATTAAATTGAGGAACCTCCACCAAATACACAAGAAGATTTCATCCTTCTAATAGATAATGAAAAAGCTCAAGAGCCTTTCCAACAAGAAAAATTGGTGGAACAAGTGAATCTTGAGAAAAATGATGAACAAGATGGTCATTACATGAAGGAAAAGAATTTTAAACACATTGTTGATGAATCACAAATCTTGGACCTGGACAATGATAAGGAGAGGAATGAAAGAATGTTACAATTGGAAACTCCTCATTCCATCAAAGACAATAATATTTTTGAGCATCAAAGAATTGCTTTCATTGAATTATGGTTCCAGGTCATTATTGGAGAAGCAACACAATGAGGTCCTCTGTACAACTTGCTCAATATTTCTTGAATACATATTGAGAGTACCCCTGGTTAAATGGTACTAGTTTCAATATGTTCCATAATGATGGAGTTCATTCCAGAAATCAGATCAATGCTTTAATGGATCCATTGAAAATCTTCCTACACCTAAGGTGCCCCTTTCTTTCAAGTAAGTTAGAGTAGGTAGATCATGTATGTACATATTTTGTTTCTTCAGTTCAGTTTTGCACAATAAAACAGTTTTTAGATTGAAGTTTGAGGATAACTCCATAAAAGAAGAATGATTACAGGATTTTTTTTTAAGGTGACTCCATATCCCGATGGAGAAGGTAGTTGTTCTTGAGATTATGGCTTTCTCAACAACCAATAGGGAGTTAATGTCCCGTAGTTGGAGCCAGTGGTTGACCAAAATTTGGTCTCCTATATGTTCTCGCTCTCGGATTAATAAAAAAAAATTGATATCAAAAGAACACAATTCTTGAAATATTATAACTTTATTGTGTAGCCCTTAGTCTCAGCTTCACCATGCATTATGTGGAATTGGAATACAAGTCTCTACGACCAAGATATGAATAATTTTGTTTGTAAATCCAACAAAAATATTACAAGAATAAATATGAAGATTTTTTCTAAGTGTCATGTTCTCCTCTCTTGTCCTCTCATTTCACCTCTATTCATTCTCCTTTCATTCTATACTTATTAGTTTTTCTCATTGTCTCATTACTTTCATTTTCCTCTTACTATTTACTTCACCATTTTTTCCTTATTCTCCTTCCATGCTTAGTTATTTCCATGTTCACATTCATTTTCCCTTTTTCTTTATTTTCCCATTAATTTTTATTTTTCTTTCCATTTTCTATCTCATTTTCCATTTTTTTTTTCTTATTTTCCTTATCGCTTTTCCCTTTCCCAAATTTCACTTAATTCTTTTTATTTCTTTTATATTCCATATTTTCCATATTTCTTTCCATTTTTCACATGATCCATTATATATCTTCCAACATTTGTATTTGATGTTCACTATCATCACAATGCACTTGTTGGGAGGCCTTTTAGGCCCTTGTAATATTCATCATACTTTAATACATAAGTAAATATAAAAATATATATATATAATAAAGATAAATAAGTAAGTAAATACAAAAACTTAACATAAATAAGAGAAAAACTTAACATAAATACAAAAACTTAACATAATAAAGATAAATAAGTAAGTAAATTGGAGCGGGTACAACTGTTCCAATCATCTCTTATATGTATAAATATTCATATTCATGAAGATGAATAAAAACACGGGTGAATATCCTTCCTAAATACTCTCCTCCCTTGTGAGTATGTGTGAGTCACGGGGCAACTTCAAGGCCATTGATGAAAGATGTTTGAAAGGCACTATGAAAACTATGGCATGAGTTTGCTAAAAATGTTTGAAAGGCAATATGAAAACTAGGTCATGAGTTTGCTAGAGTAAACAGTAAGCTTACTTGCCTAATTGATTCACCTGTAGTATTCACCTGATCAAACTAATCAAGCTGACCAGTATAGATCTTTAATCGTATACCTCTATTTAACACATTCATTATGTTGAATAAGTAGATAGTGTAACTCGTCTCACCGCTGTACCCAGAACCAGAGAGAGTTCAACCACTAACTCAGGTGTGTAACTTGCCCCCCCTCAGCAATAAGTAACCTCCTCATTGTTTCTTATCCTTTAGCACCCAACCCCTTTAACCTCGCCTCCTTTAACTTCACTTAGGGGACGACATTTACAAATTCATGGAGTTACCTACTGATAACACCGAGTTCTTGAACCCAGATGGAGGAGCGCGAAATATATGCGTTTCCTTCTCGAATTGGACCAGGCCGGGATCATCATTTGGACCGGACCGGAATCCGAGGCACGTGATGATCAAAGCCAGTCGACCAACGAAAGCATGATTTATGCGCCTAAATGCCTCCTACCCCCGATACGGATTGCAATCGAGATGCAATCAATGGTGCATTGCAGACAGAAATATGTATACCATCTCTGCGTAGCGAACGTAAATAATTGATTTCAGATCGTTTTCTTGTAACCAAATTGAGGGCCCACCGGTGACATTCATTTTACAACATTGGCATCATTGCCTCCTCCATTCGGCTGGGTGATAGCAGCAGCGGATGGGGGGTGTTCTCAACCTAAATAATATGGAGAGATAAGAGGATCGATTGTTGCTCGTAAATGACGATGGAGGTTGTTCATGGATGTCGCTCTATGCCTAAGGAATTACCATTGATTTTTTCTCGTGACGTTACTCGCATGAAGACAAACCTGCAACCTGCACAAAGTTGATCCTGAGTGGAAGTTTTTCTCTCATGAAGATAACCCTGCACAAGAAACTAGAAAACATTTAAGTCGGTTGGTTGTTATGAATCAACCATGTGTGTTGGCTATAGACAATGCGGATAAATTTGATGAATATGAGAAATTAGAAGAAGAAATGTCAAGAGAAATATTGACCCTTTTATGGAGTTAGATTCGTGATGGTAAAGGAGTTATTTAATAAGTGATGGTCGACTCAATTACAAGAATAGGAAGCCAATTGTTGGTATATTGTAGAATAAATATACGTGAATCTTGTCACAACACCTTTAGTGCGTCTCTTGAGGGTTGTTATACATACATTGAATCCTGCTCGGTGGATAAGGTTAATGCATTTTTTAAGGAGGTCGAAGGAATTGAGATTGCGACAAATTTGTATACTTATAATGGTGTGATGGATGCTTATGGTAAGCATGGAATGCTTACAGAAATAGTTATCAGGTAGAAATATTTTATGAAATGATAGATGCAAAAATTAGCGTCCAAATTTCAACTTTGCATGCTCTACAAGAGGTTTAATGTAATAATGGTTTACTGGATGAGACATATTTATTGTTTGATAGTGCACGTACCATAATGGTTTACTGGATGAGACATATTTATTGTTTGATAGTGCACGTACCATAGGGGTATAACCTCGTGCTTCAACATATTAACTCCTTTAAAATGCATACACAAAATCCAAAGACACGCATTGACTCCCATGTCGGCTCAACTTCTCCACTAGAAGCGTACATCTACACTTAATGTAATTCCAAACACATGGAACCAGTGGATGAATGTCATTTTATGGTTGTATGGGAGCCTACACATGATAAACATACTTGATAGATAGTCCATTCCAAGTCCCAAGAAACCAGAAACACAATTTCGAAAGTCGATGGCACCAATGCGGATGAATATATCATGGAGCTATATTATATTTGCAACAACCTCTCCTATTTTCCTTCATNNNNCCTATATTATATTTGCAACAACCTCTCCTATTTTCCTTCATCTAACAATTTCCATGGAGCACTCCCATTATGTTAAACCATGACACTATCCACAACTATCGTGGCGTATTTCAACACCTACGAACTATAAGCACTATGATACCACTGTTTGAATACATTAAAATGGAAATCATCATGATATATATTTAATTAATATGACATACATATAAATATATGATCTATGACCTTTTGATTTATCTTTCAAAAGGTCTCTTGGACAAACAGTAGCTTCTTTTAAGTTCAATTGTTCATGGATAGGTGATCAGAGTTTTAATATCTTTGTCAAAAAAACTTGGACAGAAATGTTGGACTGGTCGAACACATCGGCAATCCTACATCTCATAGAGAAACTCAAATATCTAAAACATAGAGTTATTTTCTGGCAAGTAAAGAAACATCAGGCATCTATATTTCATTTTCTGGCAAGTAAAGAAGTAAAGTAGCTTCTGGCATATATATTTCACATTTATTATTTGTGGACGACGTCCTCATCTTGGGTGCCGAC
>CBVK0101738409.1:0-10056 GCA_900067695.1 Picea abies | reverse complement strand
TTTTCAAGAATGTTAAATTGATGTTTTGGGATGATGCAATTCTATGTGCATTTTATGGGAAAACAATGTTTCCATATCATGTTATTCAAAACAAGGCTCCTTATGAAATGTGGTATGGCCACATTCCTTCGTTGAGGTATCTCAGGGTCTTTGGTTCCACCTGCTATGCCTTGATTCCTAAGGAGAAAAGAATAAGCTTGATGCCAAGATTCAGAAGTGCATCTTCTTTAGGTACTCAAATACCACCAAGGGGTATTGTTTTTACAATGAGACAAATAAGAAGTTCATCCTTTCTAGAGATGTGATCTTTCTTGAATCAACCAAGAAACATGAAGCTATTGAGAGGCATCTTGATCATCTGGACAGATTCACTCGTGTAAAGACATATCATTAATTTGATGATGATATTACACATATTGAAGGGATGATCCCTATATTGGGTCAATCTATGGAATCTCCTTTCAAAGCACCATCTTCCCCACATGAAGAAGTTCCTACCACTTCATCTGAACAGGAATTTCAGTTGGATGATGTGTTCAAGAAGATTGAAATTCCGAGGATCAATGGGAACTCAATACCATCTCAATCAATTGAGAAACCCAGACCATATCAGAAAGGTCCACAAAAATGGCTCACAAAAACACTTGAAAATGTTCATCCTGATGATATCGGAAACACAGGAACCATAATGTCCTCAAGACAAGATGGAGGTAATGTAGATAATTCAAAATTAGTGATGAATATGACATGGATGTTTCATATGATTGTGATTTGATTTTACCTACTAACAATTAACCGACTTCCTTTAAATAAGCCACTTCTCATGATTAATAGAAATAAGCCATGTAGAAGGAATATGATGCTCTCATCAAGAATGGGACATGGAAGTTATTGGATCCTCCACTTGGAACCAAACCAATCAGATGCAAGTGGGTATTCAAGAACAAGTACAAATCAGTTGGCTCACTTGACAAGCACAAAGAAAGGCTCATGGAAAAAGGATTTTCACATAAGAAGGTGTTGATTATGAGGAGACTTTTTCCCCTACAACAAAATGGGATACCATCCACACTCTATTTTCCATGGAAACACAAAATGGATGTGAATATTTCTTTCTTGAATGGAGACTTGAAAGAGAATGTGTTCATGAAACAACCAGATGGCTTTGTTATGAAGAGACAATAACATAAGGTATGCAAGCTCATCAAATCCTTATATGGCTTGAAATAAGCACCGCGAGCATGGTATAAAAAGTTAACTGGGCATCTTCTTAAATTGAATTTCAAGCATTTCAATCTTGATGATGCAACTTTATTTCTCAAGAAAGTTGGAAAAACAGTGCTATATCTTGTAGTATATGTAGATGAGCTATTGATAACAGGGTACAATGAGAGCTATATTGCATCCATAAAGAAAGAGTTGAAGAAAGGCTAAGTTGAGATGACATATTTGGGACATCTTCACTACTATTTGAGCATTGAGGTGATTCAAAATCCAAGGTACATATTCATCTCCCAGAATAAGTACATTGGAGAACTATTGAACAAGTTTAGCATGGTTGAGTGCTATCATGTTTCTACTCCAATGGAACATAACTTGAAACCCACATCAAAAGAAGGGAATGAATTTGAGGTTGCAACCAAGTATAGACAACTTGTGGGAAGTCTCATCTATATTAATACCACTAGACCAAACATTTCATTTTTTGTTGGTATTCTATACAAGTTGATGCAAAATCCTTTTGAAGGACTTTGGTCTACTGCAAAATTAATTATAAAATACTTGACAAGAACTCTAGATTTTGGACTCAAGTACTCTAAAGTAGATGAATTCAAACTAATTGGATATTCCAATTCAGACTTTGATGGGGATAAGGAAAATGGATTGTCAACTTTTGGTTATCTCATGAGTCTTGGATCAATAGTTGTCTCATATAGATCACACAAACAATCAGTTCCAACAAATTGCACAATAGAGGCAGAATATGTGGCAGCTACAGAAGTGACAAAGGAGATTGTGTGGCTCTGGAAAATACTTGAATATTTGCATGATAAACAAGTGAATTATACTCCTCTTGTAGTTGACAATACTTCTACAATCAAGTTAGCCTAGAATCCTAGATTCCATGATCAAACTAAGCATATCAACACAAAGTATCACCTAACTCGATATCATGTAGAGGCCAAGACTATTCACTTGAGACATTGTTCCACAAATGAGCAAATTGAAAACATCTTCACCAAAGCACTTTGAAGAGAAAAAATTGAGTTAAAAATGATGTTTGGATTCACACACACCCCTTCAGATTAATGGGGGGAATGTTGGACACATCATCCTTCCAATTGTTTTTTTGTAACAGTAATGTACATATGAAGTGTCATAGATGATAGGAAGAGTCATACGTTGGAGAAGACTAATGATTTTATTTTGTATATTTATTGAGATTCAATATAATGGAATAACCATCCCGTGGAGTTATGATTTATGCCCACTCTTGTCCTGACATTGATGAATGGATTTTATTTGTTTTTCTTTTCTACAACAAAACAATTGAAAATCAATATTTCATGTGATATTTAAATTCGATGTACATAAAAGAATAAATAAATTATTACATACCTCTTATGCACATTGTAGTTGGGATGGCTCCTCTTGCGATAAAATTATGTTCATTTCTTTTAACATCTTCTTGTACACTTTTTTGAACATCCCTACCAACATGTCTTGGTTTTCCCCTTGTTTGAACCTTGGAATTTTCAAAATCTCCCTGAAAAAAGAAAGATCTAACAATTTTTTTTTTTTTTTCAAATAAGACTTTGACGTGTATATTAAGATAATTCAAACCAAGGCATCAATGATATTTATATGCATTGGTGCATCACACATACATATATGCACCAATATAGTATAACAATGCCATTGCAAAATTGAAAATGTTTTACAATTTTTTGTATTCAGCCGGTGCTTTATGAATTAAGAAAACCACGACTTCCTAAGCACTATTTATTACACATCATAGAGTAATGAAAAGAATTAAGAAATGGTGATTTCCATCTAAAAACAATAATTTTTCCATTATAAACTCAACGGTGCACCTTATAAGCAATGCTCCCCGATGTGTATGTAGGTGAAATGTGCACCACCGACTGCGAAAATGATTTTTTAATAATTTTTCGAATTGAAATAAAGTGGTGTTGTTTACAAACAAATATGCATTAGAGTGCTTACTATGTACAGAGCACACAAGCCACTGCGAAGGAACTTAAAAATAAACGTCAGGGACGTGATGATTTTGAATCCAATGCAATGAGTAGTTTCATTGCAACATATAGGAAACACCCATATACAAATAACCAAAACCTATAAAAAAATTGTGCTTAAAAAAATTCTTCTTGTAAATATAGAAGGAGAAAGAAAAGGAACAGTGAGGAAATTAGGGCTTCTAATACTAGAGGTAACAATGAAACCCTTTTTTTGTTTGGGAACACTTAAAATTATTTGAATCAAATAGGAGAATGATCAAGATGATTAATAGAATGAAATCATATACCTAAAATTTTAACTCTGCAGATTTCTATGTGATCTATAGTACTGCCCCTCAAATTTGGCTCTTCAAAAAAAATCCACCCACTCGGAAATATTTGTTGCACAAATATCCTCTCTAAAATTTTGGCAAACAATAAAAGAATGACCATGGTTTTCCTTTATATTTTGGTGCATCGATGATAAACACATGCACTGGTTTTTTTTTTCAAAAGTTATGTTTTCGGTGCGCTATTTCGTGAGTAGTATACATGTACAATATGTATAATGCACCGATTTATTTTAGTAATATTTTCAAAGTATTTATAGTAAGCACATGTTATTTTCTAACTTTCTTCGGTCGGTGCGTTAAACAGTTCGAAACACACTGGTGCAAAGTGTAATTAATAACGTACTGGGGCGATGCGTAAGTAATAACACATTGCAAGACAATTGAATTTGCACAATGCAAATGAAAACATGTGTATTTAAAGTTTGTGGATTTTTTTCTTTGCAGAGGAAATAACAAAGGTCAGTATTCAATGCTTATCTTAGTTAAACACACCAACGTGTTTTGTTTATACATACGCATTGGTGCGTCTTTACATGATAAATCACACTAGTGGGGGGGAGATAGAGGGAGAGAGAGGGAAGGGGATACATTAAGTGAGAGAGGCAGGGCGATACCGAGTGAGGGTGAGAGAGGGATATATGCAAGAGAGAGAGAGAGAGAGAGAGAGAGAGAGAGAGAGAGAGAGAGGAGAGAGAGAGAGAGAGAGAGAGAGCATCAAATTCACATTTTCTATGTTCGATGAGGATATTTTTAGGGATCAAGTAACTATTTCATATTTTGTAAAGCTAGATTGAGATTTATTGTATAGCTAGGTAGAAAAAAACAATGATATTGTAGAAAAAAACAATGATTTTTTAAGTGTGTTGTCAAGTTATAAAAGTTATTTGAATTTATTTTTGAAGTTAGATTGTTCTATGCTACCTAAGATGATGATTTTGGATTCAATGCAAGAAAGAAAGAGTTATAATATAAAATGGCCAATTCTTCAAATTCAATCCATGCCTCATTCTGTATCTTTGGAACTCCTTCAAGTTCTCTCATGCCGATTGCAGTATGTTTAGTTTTATTGAAAATTCATTATCTCATTGAATTTATGTTATGTATGTAGGTGTAGTTTAATAATTGTTCATTGAATTTTGTAGGATCAAAATTTGAGATCAAGTTCAGATGCTTAATATATTCTCGTGGTCCCAAAATTTTGCAAGATCTTATTAGGAGAAAGATATCACAAGAATACGTTTGATGAAACTGGACAACTTTTTTACCCTACCAATCCTAAAATTCCATATTTGAGCAACCAGCCTAGGTCAACGATATAACACTGTGAATTTGATCTCTTTTATGTAGACAACCTCGTAGGACGTAAGCAAAAGATGATTGAGTAATTGTATTTTTGGGTTTTCAATGGAACTGATGTAAAAATATTGCTTAATTCGACATTTGTTTTTATAAATGGCTTGGTTTCATGTTTATTATTGGGAAAACAATGTCCATACTTCTAATAAGTGTTTGGTATAATGTTGAACATGTTAAAAGCATCGTTTTACTAATGTTTTCAATTTAAAGTTCAATATTTTTACAATTAGGATTCTAATGACGAGCTTGTCCAACATCTACCATTTCACCCCACTACGATGTGAAGTCGTGAGCTTTATGCTAAACAAAAAATTCTCAAAGAGGAGGCATATCGAGAATGGTTGAAACAACCACCTATTCAATTCCCACTATATCCTGAGTCACCAATTCAAAACCTCGATAATAACACTAGTTCTTCACATGTTGGGGATGAAGGAAATGATATAAAGGTTGGTATGGATGATTTTGTGCAAGATACCTAGGCCATGGAGGGAATGTTGTTAGATGAATTATAGAAAAATGAACTAGCAGGTGACGTTGATGTTGTAGAAACCTTCTACGAAAGCTTGAAATTTTCTTCCACCACCCCTCTATTTGGTCCAATATAGGGGTCTGTAAGGTCTACCTAGCTAGGGACAACAATGTTACTATACAATTTGCAAGAAATGTATGGTATGTTAGATGTGTGTTTCTCAAAAATTTTGAGGTAAATAACCATTAAGTCCCTTAAATATTTAAGGAATCTTGTCACACAATTAAGGAATAAAAGGGTTTATTTTATTCCTGCTTAATGATAGTGTAAATTAATATTTCACACTAATTGCAAGTTACTCAAAGATAAGGTACTTCTGAATGATAATCACTTGCCCGATAGTTGCGTAGAGGAAAAACAAATGATGAAAATGTTGGCGTTGAGTACATATCATACCATGCATTTCTGGATGATTGTATTCTATACAAAAATGAATATGAGGACAAAGACATATCTCCAAAATGTGGGAATGACAAATACCATAAATAAAAAGCCAAGGGTAAGGCACATGGTCCTCCTCATAATATATTTAGGAACATGCTTATAATTCCAAGGATTCAAAGGCTCTTTCGTTGCAAACAATTATCCAGATTTCAGGGGTGGCATACCTCACATAGAAGTGAGTCAGGAGTTATGTGAATCCCAACAGATTCAATAACCATGAATCATATAGAGGACAAATTTCCTGATAAATTCAAGGATGAAGCATGAAGCCTTCGATTGAGAATAGCTATGGATGGAGTTAACCTATATTCCCTCCAAAACACCAATTATTCTATTTGTCTAGTCGTAGTGATCAATAAAAATATCCCCCCAATATTTTCCATGAATAATGGACATCTTATGTTGGCTCTTATAGTCTCGGGTGAAAGACAAGTGAAGAGAATGTTTGTCTACCTCCAACCACCAATCGATGAATTTAATAAATTATGGGAATGGATACATGTATATGATGTATCAAGACCCATCCCAATGGAGAGATATTTTATGTTATATGGCATACGTTCATACACCATGCTCGATTATCCAGGACTAGGAGTTTGCTCTGGTAAGAATGTTCATTTATTTGTTTATATTTGTAATTTTATTTGGCATATTTCATTTGGTGCAACTATATTTTTTGCAACTATATTGTTGACACTAACATGCTATGTATACAATGCCATCACAAGTTTTGTAACAGAAGGGTATCATGTATGTAAATTTTGTGGACCTTCTATAAAGTCTAGGTGGTCCAATGACCTACAAAATCCGATGTACAACTATTCGAGGGTATTCCTCCCAGAATACCACCCTTATAGTATAGTTCCATATACTTTCAATGGTATATTAGAGAGAACCTAGAGACTTGAAATAATGACACCAACATATTGGAATAGGGAATATGACACAAAGAAAGAGAAGGAAATGGAAGAATTCTTTGATTAAAATGGGGAACCTATGTTCGATGATCTTGAATTTCTTGACACCTATGTTGTGAAACTTCCCATTGGGATGAAAATGAAATTTGTATTTTATGAACTTTGATAGTGGGAAAATCTTAATATTGGCCATTTACTAGTTCCCATGCATATATTCAAAATCATTTCATCCTCTTTATGGAGGCACATATCGTGGAGTAAAATCGACACATTGGCTATCAGGAGATATCTTATTGCTTCAAACACTAAAAATACACATTGGTCAAGAAATGAAACTAGAGGAGAGGCAAGTCCCTCTTCATCTTTTAAAGAAGGTGATGTCCCATGTATTTTGAAGAAATATTATTTTTCTGTTGCAAATTTTTTTATATGGGGTGTGAAGGCACCTTCTTTATAGTTGTTGACTCTACAACATTGCTTCACTATAGATGGGAATTTGTCGGGGTTGAAATCACATGACCATCTGAACCTTCTAAGGGTATGTATGATGAATACATGATTCTTATTCTATACTGACGTTGATAGAAATATGCTATGCACTCATAGTTTTATGGAAATTAATGAGTGTGTGTCTATTTTGTAGTGTCATTATCCTTTGCTTGTGCATGGACGTTGTGTGAACCATGACTTCCCCCAGGAATTGCAACATACCATATCAAAATTATCTGCACTTGTATGTTGGATCACATCAAGGGAGATTTATATGGCTATCATTCCATGGTGGCATCAAGAGATAGTTGAGATTGTTTGTATGTTTGGGAAGGAACTGCCCACAATTATTATGTACTTGCAATTACATCTTATAATTCACCTACCTGATGAGGTTGAATTAATTTGGGTGCTCTTATGTCATTGGATGTTCTTCTTAGAGAGGTACATGAAAAAATTGAAGGGGTTTGTTCGAAAAAGGGGAAAACCAGGAGGCTCTATGGCGCTTGATAAAGAGTAAGCAGGTTATATTTTTTCAATTTAGTATAGATAAATTATTTTCATTGAAGTTGAGTGTAACAAACCCTCCGTTGCGACATATAAGTATGTAAGTAAATACAATGGTGAAATATTTTTTTTGAAACAACAGTTAGAACAAGTGATTCATGACAATAACATACATCAATTTACACATTCTTATCTCATCCACATCACTATACAAAAATAATCAAAATAACATCAAGTTATTAATCGATCAAGATATCACATAAGGATATCAAATATGTCTATCCTCCCAACCTACCCTGCAAGGTTAGGACCCCAAAGACACATAATAAACACTCAAGTCTAGGATTCATCTGATTCATTTTGACCATTAAAGGTCTCTATGTATACTACTATTACCATTTTGTGTGCATTGTAATTCCTCGTTGGGCACATATGCTATTCCCTCATCTCGATCCAAGCAGTTGATCAATGCCTGTGACATCCTCTGGAAGGATCTAATCATACCTACCGCATCTCCCATAAGAACCTGCTCCTGCTCAATAGTCTTGTCATCTCCATAGGGGTTATACACCTCTGGCGTGGATACTATCGAAGGTGTCACACCTCTTCCTCCAGCACATGTTGTCTACTTCCCCTGCATCCTCTAACCATGATTACCTACATGGACAATTTTAAAGTTTCATTAGCGAAACATCATTAATTATTTAATTTAACATAGTGGAAGGCGTAACGGTCCAATGTTGTAGGGTTGAACCTACTCTGATACCATCTGTAACGGGCCCTTCATTACGACATATAAGTATGTAAGTAAGTACAGTGGTGGATGTTTTTTTTGAAACAACAGTTAGAACAAGTGATTCACGACAATAACATACATCAATTTACACATTCTTATCTCATTCACATCATTATACATAAATAATCAAAATAACATCAAGTTACTAATAGATCAACATATCACATAAGGATAATAAATATGTCTATCCACTCAACCCACCTTGCAAGGTTAGGACCTCCAAGACACATAATAAATGATCAAATCTAGGATTCATCTAATTGATTTTGACCATTAAAGGTCTAATTGTACTATGTGTGTACCTAACATCATAATTATGTGAAATCAAGTTATGAAGAAAGTGCTTTTAAGTTATAAGGATAGAATCAATTAATTATATTAGATATAGTTCATCTATTAGATTTGTAAATCCCAACGCATGTACAATGATCAACATAAACAATACAATCGTTGTTTCTTATTCCTTTAATCCTTAGGACAATATCAATATTTATAAACAAGTTATTAATTAGAATCCTAAGAATTTTCCGTTAAGCGCTATTGAATTTGAAACTAGAAGGAACTAAAGATTAAACTCTAGTCTAAATTCATGTGACTCAAGACCAACTCGATCGTCGAGCATGGATAAATCAATTTCCACGCCTCTCATAAGTTTATCATTCCTTAACTAAACGTATAAATATAAATCGGGGTTAATTTGAAATTTTTAAAACATCATTGTGGACCTATAGAAATCCGTGGTCATTAAATCTTAAGTAGAGATCTTTCTGAGTGGTCATTAAATTAGTGGTCAAATTCAAGAATGGATTCGATAACCATAATTATAAGTCCTTGAATTACAAAACTATGTAACCACTAGATTAAAATTGTAACTGCATCATGGGCGGAAATTCGCCCATCTAATACTCGATGAGGGAAGGTTGATCTATTGTAGACAATGGAAAGAAAAATCCTACAATCGATATATTAAATTACATATGCACAAGGAAAATTTTCTCAAGTTAAAAAAATACATTCAATCATAACTAATCTTAAGTTAGTCGATTAAGACCATTACATTGTCATTATAAGTAAGGATATAAATTAAATAAACCATATCGACCACAATCATCTATAGTAACAAGAGTGATAATTTGCAATTTCAACGCTGAGATATTTTAGTTGACTAATTAGGCTTAGAAAATTTATGAATCAGTGATCTTTCACTATCTAAAATATATTAAAGAGAACGTTAGATTATCTTAAATAATAACAATAATATTCACAATCTTTACTTGAATGTAATACTAACAACTGCAAAATATTGTCAGTGACAAATACCATAACCAGAGAAATTCGATAATATTGAGGAATTTCTTCAATTCCAAAATTTGCACCCGCCTCTTGCTTGCCAAACGCACAACATCATCGGTACCTCCCA
>CBVK0101738360.1:0-10120 GCA_900067695.1 Picea abies | reverse complement strand
ATTGTTGTAAGCCGTAAGGAGAACATGTCGATGGGCTTGGGTTGGTAACATGTGCATACAAGTGTTTTTATGTGTGTCATAAGTTTGGTGCCTACCGTTAAGTGTTCACATGGCTATATTAAGTTGTTGAGTAAACTTTTTTTTTTCTAGTGAAAAAAATCCTTATATTCCTAAAAAAAAGAAATATACATGTTATAGCCTCTTGATAAGAGACCTGCAATTTTTCTTCCTTCTTCCTTTCAGTTTGCTTGCTACATAGATTCATGCTTTTTACATGGCATTTTCCACATACATTATCTCAAAACCAGATCTATCCTTACTCTTTCAACTAGATAACTACATAGATATCTTGTTATTGTGTGTTGATACACACAGTCTAGTACATCAAAAATAAAAAAGAAAGGGCCTTATACTTGATACATTCTAAACAAACTAAATATTTTGGAGCCCATATCACTCTGAAGAAACGGGAAATATGTTCAGAGATGAAACTTCATTGATTTTTGTTCTTCTCTATCCCTAAATTCGTACCATCTGAAAGTGTCTATTGGGAGGGAAAGAGCTTCTTTAGATAGTGAATTTGCTTGAGAGTTAAGTTCCCTGAAAATATGTGACATTGACAACCATTCCAAAGATAAAATCGTTTGGCATATCTCTGAGAGCATAGACTGGAGATGCACATCGGTAACATATAGCTTATTATTTGGCTAGTCCACTACCAATTTTGAATCACGTAATATCTAAATCTTCTTCAATCCTTTCATGGATGTCGTTCTAAAAGGGTCCATAGAGTTATGAATTCAGCTCGATTATTCGACCCTCTTCATAGAGAGTATCTAATGTGAATATAGTGACTATGATTTATAAATATTACCACCACCACTCTGCATAGAGGAGGGTGACCTTGGCTGGTGCCATCAAAATACGCCCACAGAACATCATAATCTAGATCAGGCATAATGATCAGGTGAGGATTCTTTTGTCTTATGTCAATTGAGAATTTGTTTGCCAATATAAGAAGCATATTTGAAGTAACCTCAGGAGGTATATCCACACTTTTGAACATTTGAGTTTATGGCCCACCATAAGCTCGGTAGAAGAATGCACAGAAGACCTTCGTATTTTTTAGTTGACGAATCAAATAACCAACATTTGAATCATTTCCTAAGATTGATTTTGTTCCATATTTCCTTTTACCTAGAGATCTACACTGACCAACCATGAGACCTGAGCTGCATAAGGACACACAGTAAAGAGTGAGATATGGATTCTTCAGAGGATTTATAGAGGGCACAATAACTTAGGCCTATATAGCCCCTTTTTAAACCAATGTCCCATGTAAGAAGTTTGTTGTTTAGAGCCATCCAGGATGTGACTTTGCATTTCAGGGGGGCATTTAATTTTCCACTGCCAGACTTTTTGTCTTTCAAATTTTAAATCCATTTCAACTTTGTAGCCCAATTTAGCTGTGAACTCCCTGAATTGAGGATTTTTGGACCAACATAGTTCGTCTTGAGAATCTGGGTGGAGACTAATGGAATTTGAGACTAGGAGAGATGTAACAATCCAATTCAGAGGCCTTGTTTCCTGATAGAACTAGGATGGAAGAATACTTTCAACCTTGTCTCCCAACAAGATGAAGGACTTGAGCCCTAGCATCCTCCAGTGAATAAATGTCCGCGTTGTGGAGCGATTAGATAAGGGATTTTGATAAACATAAGTCATTTTCAAAACTGAGCCAAGGATCTTCCCCATGTCTGATACTTCTTCTATTTCCCGCTTTCCATACTATCCATGGCCCAATTAAGGAGAAAGAGGAGACCAAGGCCTTCCAGACTGTGGAGCCTTTGGAATATTTTTGGGGCTGCCTAAACCAATCCTTGATCAATCGATCAGGGATGTATTTAGATTTGAAGACTCTGCCCCAGAGTTTTTTTTGTTTTGGATAAGTCTCCAGAGGCTTCTTCCAACTAACTTCCTAGAAAAGAGGGCAAGTTTTTTGAGACCTCAACCACCTAGTTCCTTTGGACGAGCCGCACGATCCCATTTGACTAGGGGAATTCTTTCCATTTTCAAGAGCCATACCAGAGAAATTGAACACAATCCTTACAAATGTTTTGGAGGATCCCTTTGGGGACCACAGCTATGGAAACCCAGTAGATCGGGATGCTCTCAATAACATATGTGAGTAAGAATAGTCTACCACCATGGGAAAGGAGACGGTTGACCCAGACGGATACACAAGCCTCCACTTTCTTGACCATCTAGAACCAATCCATGAATTGATAATTATATGGTTTTGGGTTAAAGCCAAGGTATTTGAATCCCTCCTCAAGGCCTTTCTATGGGAAAGGAAAGAGGTTCGACGCAACATAGAAGACCGAGGCAAACAAGTTATTGGAGAGAAGGAATGATTTTCCTTCATTTATTTACATGCATGTAGCCTTGCAATATAGATCCAATATTACTTTTAAAACTTCCAATTACTGGAGAGAGCCATGTGAGAAGTAGAGGACGTCGTTGACAAATAGAAGGTGGAAGATAAACATGGAAGGGAAAGTTTTTATACCTGAAAATGATATGGAGGTTTTGGCTTCTGAAAACATCCTGTTGAGGGCTTCTGTGGTGATCAAGAACAAGAAAGGGGAGAGGAGACATCCCTATATGAGTCCTCAAGAGGCTCTAAAAAAAATTGAGGGAGAGATATAGATTAGAACAAAGGAGGTTGATTGGATGCACCCCATAATCTAGTTTATGGTTGAAAGGTCCATGCCTAGCTTGATCAAATCCAATCGGAAAAATGTCCAGCTCACTCGATCATATGCCTTAGAGAGGTCAAGATTGAGAATGAAAACTTCTTGATTGGATACTTTGATGGAGTGTAAATATTCCCGATCTATGACCACTGCATCATGGATCTGACGGTTGCTCAGAAATCCAAATTGTTTTTCTGATATTACTTCACCTAGCATAGGTTTGAGACATCGAGTGATAACCTTTGAAACTATCTTATATATAACATTGCAACATGATATTGGGAAATATTCACTAAATGATCTCCTAGATTGAGACTTGGGAATGAGAGCTAGGAAATTTGAGTTGAAAGAACCCAACATCTTGCCTTTGCTTTGAAACTCTCTTACCACCTTTGGAAGATCTTCCTTTATTAATTCATAAAAGTCAGTGTGGAATTCCACAACTAGACTATCCAGGCCTGGGCTCTTCCCTTTTTGCATTGAGAAGAAGGCATCATGAACCTCCTCCTTCATCACCTTTTCAATCAAATATCTATTCATGTCATCAATGAAGACCAAGTGAAATTTTGAGACGACCTATAGGGTTTGCTGAATCGAGCAATCCTGAGGTTATTTGAATAGAGAGAAGAAGTTACAAACTCCTTCCTCTGCCTTCTCCTTATAAGACCGATCCAAGGTCCCATCTGGGCGTTCTATCTCCCATATAGTATTTACGTTCATGTGATAGTTTGCATAATGGTGAAATAACTTTGAATTACTGTCCCTGTGGTTAATCCATAAGGCCTTGCTCTTCAAATGCTAGGTTTTCTCATCTTTATCCATGTAAGAGTGACGGGTCACTTCTAGAAATCATAATCGACTTAGGAGGTATGTCGAAAGGGGAATCTCCACTAGCTCCAAATTCAAGTTCATGATATACCTTTCAACATCCTCTGGAGTTGCCCTGGATTTCTTTAGGTATAGTGCTGCCCAATTTTTTTAGCTTTCCTTGAATTTGGAAATGTTGTCAGCAAACTGCCACATGAACATCGAGACCTTTGAGGAAGAGAGATGCACCCATGGGCTTCTTACCATGCTATGAAAATATTCCTCCAACCACGTGGGATTGAACTTGAAAGGAGATCGGGGCTTTAATTTTCATGAGTCTGTATTTAAGATAACAAGAGTGTGGTTCGACAAGCTACCTGAGGATACACAATATTTCATTATTAGACCATTGGACATAAAGTCCTCTAACATGAGAAATTTATCAAGCCTTTTCTATATGGTGTCATTCTTTAAATGAAGGTCGCTCCATGTGGGTTCTTGTTAGTTACCAGATCTATTATATTAAGCAGAAAATAGAAATACTATAGAAAATACTAGCGGAACAACAAAATGTAGAGAACCACAACACAAATGATACCCTTATTGATAGGAAGCAATTTTAACTTGCCTCTTCAAGGGGAAACCTCCAACAGAGTAACGCTCTATTACAATAATTCTCAAGACAAGGCTTTCTCATGCCTCCTGCTCTTATTTATACTAATTCTATCTTCTAAAGAAAATTCTAGATGAATATCTTTATAGAAGTGGAATCTTCTATTAGGTCTTCTTACATTGACTTGTTCATATTTATTAAATAAAAATTTGAGCCACTGTGGATGTAGTGAATGAGTGTTGAAGAGTACATAAATGAGCATATTTGGAAAGACGATCAACTAGCACCATGATGACTGACTTATTGCTTGATTTCGGTAAGCCAACAATGAAATCCATAGAAATATCCTTCCAAATGGCAGGGGGAATCAGAAGCGGTTGGAGTGTGCCTAGTGGTTTGATTGTTTCTCCCTTGTTGCATTGAAAAACATCATATTCAACCACAAAGGTGTCGACATCCTATTTCATACCATCCCCCAAAAAAGAGCAATTGACCTATTCATAGATTTTGGTAAACCTTGAATGCCAAGTTGTGGGTGAAGCATGAAGCTCAAAAATCATTGTTGATTTAAGTTGTGAATGTTTGCTTAAATACAAACAACCTTTGTAGTGAAGCTATTCATTGTGCCAATAGTACCTTGGAGAAATTGGAGAATGGTGTTGCAATTGTTGGGGAAGGTGAGAAAGTTAGCGGTGTTGCAACCATTCCTGGAGAACAACTTGGATCCAATAAGGTACAATAAAGTAGAGGGAAAAGAGGGACCATTTTTCTTCATACTTCATGGAAAGAGCGTTAACAACCACATTTTATTTTCCCTTCTTGTAAATGATCTCTTAATCATATCCAAATAGCTTGGTGAGAAAGTTAGCGGTGTTGCAACCATTCCTGGAGAACAACTTGGATCCAATAAGGTACAATAAAGTAGAGGGAAAAGAGGGACCATTTTTCTTCATACTTCATGGAAAGAGCGTTAACAACCACATTTTATTTTCCCTTCTTGTAAATGATCTCTTAATCATATCCAAATAGCTTGGTCACCCATTTTTGTTGCTTCGAGGATGAAATTCATTATTCCAGAAAATGCTTGAGGCTCTGGTGATTAGTTTTAATTTGGAAGCATTGCCCCAATAGATAAGGGCGCTAGACATAAATGACATGCAAAATAACCAACATTTCCTTTTCATAGATTGACTAACCCAATTCCTTTCCTCGAGGCATCACATTCCGGGACAAAATTTTTGGTGAATTTGGGAAGTGCCATGACAAGAGTCGTGCACATAGCCTCTTTCAAGCCATGAAAGGATTGATCAATGACTGGAGTCCAAGTGAAAGCATTCTTTTTAAGGAGAGCAGTGAGAGGTGCTGTAATTTTTCCATAGTTATGAACAAACCTGCGATAACAACATGTTAAACCTAGAAAACCACCTAAGCTCTTAAGATTTTTAGGGCTAGACCAATCCTGGATATTGTCAATTTTCTTAGGATCCGCTTGTAAACCATCCTTGCCGACAATATGACATATGTACTCCACTTCCAAGGCTCTAAAGGCACATTTATATTGTTTGAGGAAAATTTGGTGTTGAAAGAGCAGATGGAGAACTTGATCCACATGGGCGAGATGGGCTAGCCAACTTTTACTATAGATGAGAATATCATCAAAGAAAACTAGGAAAAAAATATGGAGAAAAGGACGAAAGACGTGATTCACGAGACTTTGGAAAGTGGAGGGAGAATAACACAGGAAAAAGGGAATTACCAAGAACTCATAGTGACCCTCATGAGTTTGAAATGTAGTCTTGGGAATGTCTTCCTCTTTCATATGTATCTGGTAGTAACTAGAATGGAGATCAAGTTTAGTTAGGTATTAAGCATCACTCAATTCATCTAATAGATCATCAATGATACAAATGGGAAATTTGTCTTTGATTGTGAGTTTGTTGAGGGCATGAAAGTCTGGACACATGCGCTAAGTGAGTTCTTTTTTTAGTACCATGACCACAAGAGAAGAATAGGGGTTGATACTAGGACAGATAACACTCGCGTCGAGAAATTCTTGAACAATTTTCTCAATTTCATTATTTTGGGAAAAGGGATGATGATAAGGGTGAACATTGGGAGGAAGAATTCCTAGGATGAGAGGAATGGAATGATCACAAACACCATGGGATGGGGGAAGTCCATGGGGAGTGGAAAAAACAACTTTTTGTTTAAAGAGGATGGGTTGGAGGTCGGGATGCACAAAGGGAGTCTCAACTGTTTGAATGGAATGTAGTTGGGAAATAATGCCCAAATGAACTTTTTGAAGATCTTTTCCATTCGACAGGAACTGATGATCTCCAGGAAGCCTACTGTGATGCCTTAGAACTTATATTGTTGTCCCTCGTATTGGAATTGCATGGTTAATTCCTTAAAATCCATGAGAATGGGGTCCATAGTGCGTAACCATTCAACATCTAGCACAATGTCACAACCGCCCATGTCGATAGCAAACATATGAGATTTCATGTGGTGTTGACTAATTTGTAGGTGCACATTTTCAAAACGCCCACCACATTTCATGGAACAACCATTGATAATCATGATTTGAAATTTTTTGATGACATGGATATATCAATTGATTTCCTAGGGAATGTAGCAGTGAATAAAATTATGGGTGCTACTGTTGTCAATAATAATTATGACTTTCATGTGTTTAATGTAACCAATTAGCTTGAGGGTTTGGGGAGCAAAGAAGCTAGTGAGGGCATGCAGTGAAATCAACGGTTCAACTTTGGGTGGGTCAGTGGGTTGAGTACTATCATTTTTTGGGGGTAGCTCCTCCATAGGGGAGACTTCAACCTCCTCTTCAACAACATCCTTAGAAATGGCCATACAAATATTTTGTTCCTTACACTTGTGCCCATAAAAATATTTGTCATCACAATTATAACAAAGACCCTTGAGTTGGTGTTCAACCATTTCCGCCCAAGGTAATTTCTAGATCTTGAGAGGGGTGGCATGAGGGGTAGGATTGGTAGGTCAATGGAGAGGAAGAAAAGAGGGTTTTCGGTTTTGGGAAAAAAAAAACCTATTGTGCTTCTTTGGCACATTTAGTATCTTCCAACAAAGACTAGGGGCGAGCCATGATGACTTGGGCTTGGATTTCATCCTTTAGGCCAATGATAAAATATTCTCTAAAGAAGGCATCTGCCATGCCCTATGTTATGAAATCCAAGTGCTCAAAGGCAATTATAAATTATTCCATTGTGCCTAACTGTTTCAACTTGGTCAAATGGCCTGAATGGTGGGTGTCGATGTCAAAGTGTTCATAAAGCTTTGCAACAAACTAGGTCCAAGAACCATACCCCTGGCATGAATTTTTATGCCATTTCCACCATTGCCAACATTCAAGATATAGATAGAGAACAACATAACAGAGTTTGGACAACTCATTCGTAAGGCCATGAAAAGAAAAATAATGCTCCATTTGGGTGACCCAACCAGTGGGATCATAGCCATCAAATTATTGACCTCAACTCGGGGAAGATGGGGGTCACGATGAAAGGAGTTGGAATGAAATCAAGATATAGATAGAGAACAACATAACAGAGTTTGGACAACTCATTCGTAAGGCCATGAAAAGAAAAATAATGCTCCATTTGGGTGATCCAACCAGTGGGATCATAGCCATCAAATTATTGACCTCAACTCGGGGAAGATGGGGGTCACGATGAAAGGAGTTGGAATGAAAGTCCATAGTATGGGAGGATTCAATACCATCTACTTGGGAGGGTTTTTCAGGGAAGGGGGGGTCCTGGGATCAATTCAACAATGGTTGGAGAGTGGTAGTGAGAGTGTCAGGTTTTTCCCTCTAATTGGTCAAATCGGGAACCAAATTTGGAAAGTTCGGTCTGGACTTAGCCCTCAAGACGATCAAACTAGGAAAGAAAAATTCTATAAGAATTTTGCAACGAGAATGCATAAGGCAAGGTTGTGCGACAATAGATCTTGTTTGTTACTTTTCTATTATGTTTCTTTCCTAGGGGTTAGGGTTTACAGGGTTCCTACAGACAAGGGTTTGACCTATGCTATATCTCTCTGATATACGTGTGGGGTTGAACAATGGTACTCGAACCAATATCTTAGGGCACCAACTAAGGAGGCTTGATTGTACCCTTAGTCGTACTACCCAATTACCTAGGTACTAGAGAGTATCTTCCCAAGTGTTGTTCTCGGTGTTACTATAGCAGTCGAGAAGTCAATCAAATGATCTAGAGCTGGTTTCAGAAGGCTTAGGGGACTCATGATACACCTGTTGGTACGTGGGAGTGATGGCCTTGTACATATTATGTCTGATGCGGTACTACTCGAGGGGTACCAAAAAGGGTTACAAAGGTTCCCAACAAGGTGAAATGTTTGTCTCTAGACAACCCCATGAAACTGTATGTATTTCCCGTGTTTAGTCTTCCCCACAACAATTTTACTCACTAAGCGAGAGATCTCTGTGCTTTAAAGACGTCGACAATACACGTCTCTACCTTGAAAAAAAATTCCCACAGTTTTCACAGAGGAAAGTGATATAATACCACTTGTTAGGTACCGACTCTATTATATTAAGCAGAAAATAGAAATACTGCAGAAAATATTAGCTGAACAACATAATGTAGAGAACCACAACAAAAAATGATACCTTTATTGATATGAAGCAATGTTCACTTGCCTCTTTGAGGGGAAAACCTCTAGCAGAGAAACATTCTATTACACTAATTCTCAATACAAGGATTTCTCATGTCTCCTACTCTTATTTATACTAATTCTATCTTCTAAAGAACATTATAGAGGAAGACCTTTCTAGAAGTAGAAGCTTCTATTAGGTCTTCTTACATTGACTTGTTCATATTTATTAAATAGGCCTTATTAACTAATTTCATCCTTTATTACATGAAAAATATATTATTCGACCTACGTGAGGGGTTAGAGAGGTTAGGTCCATAACAATTCTAGTTTGATAGGTTTGACGTCGATCAAGGGTGCTTCTCCAAAAAAGAAGAAAAAAGTCATTACGAGGGTCTTGTCGGGGATTAGATCCCCAAAATTCTCAGAGAGAGAGCGTTAAATTTAGTTCGCCACCAACCATTGTATAGGGCTCGTCGAGCACTTTGAAAGTTTCCAAGTCTTCTCAAAAGGGTATGTGATCCAAATAGGGGTCGTATATATTGATAATATTCAAAGGAGGCTCAAAGATTTCGACTTCCAGGTTAAAAAATATTGAAGACTGATTGGTGGAGGTAGAGAAGGCTTTGCATGAACGATTACATCCTATCAGAAGGCCTCCAGACTAACCCTCAACATCAATAGCATTGAACGTTCAATTTTTACACTAGCTCTTCAATAAAGCTATAGCTTTGGAGGCTTCACACATTGTTTCCTGAATAAGAAACGCGTCCGGGTTGTGGCTCAGAATTAGCCATTTGAGGGCTAGTATTTTATGGGTTCCCCCAGGACCCATAACATTGAATGAAAGGACGATCACACAAAATTCCTTTTGAGGAATTTCCCCGCTCCAAGGGCACTTGAAATAATGGTTTGTTTTCCTTTCTTTATGTCCATAACTGCCTTTTTCTGGGCTTTTTTAAGGAAAGATTTCCTTCCTATGGATTTGGGTTGGTCGAGATCAAGAGATAGTTGTCCAAAGGAAGAGACATCCTCCTTTAGTTTAGAGTAGGTCTCAGAGCATAAGTTTTTTTTGTAGGGGAAGAAAGCCGGGGGGAGAGGGAGGGGATATGAAGGGGAAAATCCTCAAGCTTAGGGCTTGGAGGCAGGGAGGGGAGACGAGGTCAAAGACCAGAGGGAAACCAGAGGAATCGAGGGAAGAGGAGGGGGAAAAGGAGGAGAATCCTCGATGGGGGATGCAAGATACTAGATATATAAAATATTCAGAACATAAATAAAATGCTAGAAATGG
>CBVK0101738330.1:0-11974 GCA_900067695.1 Picea abies | reverse complement strand
CGGAATGGAACGAAACCAAGGCCAACCTATGCGGAATGGATCATAATGATGGAATATGATGATAAATGCCAACTGGACCCCACAATGCCTCTCAAATACCCATGTACTCGCTATAACATTCATCTGGCTACTCTGGTCATCATAAGTCTCTGCCCTGTGATGATGTCCCAAAGTGGGGACATTACACATCGCCTACTAATTAGCCATCCTGATCCTCATAGGAGAGTAAATCAATATAGTTTTTCCCATCAATGCTCAAGTCTACTTCATCATAACATTTACTTATGATCCCAGGTTATGGACCTCATAGTCCACATCGTAGTATCCAATCTGAGCACTAAGGTGCAGTTCCTTGCTTGTCCTTATTTTTCTAGATACTTGATTCACATATATAATCAACATAGGATCTACTCTTCCAATTTCATACTGTATTATTAGGTGTTGTAGTTCCTGCACAACTCTCTCATATTTAATCAAATTAATACAAGTATACAAGAAGTCCACAACCTTTATTACCTATTCTCCTTGTCTAGGTATGGAAGACTAATCAAATGTTGGAGGCATTTCAAATTCCCTTACTTTCAGTTGTGCCCTAGATGAAGAAGCCCATTCTCCTATAGATTCTCTTATTTCTTCTTTAAAATTATGCTTTTATTTCCTTGGTTCAAACAATGGAGCCTTCTCTTAATCTCTTCTTATCCATGATCTATCTGTAGTCTTTCCTGGAGTCACCCTATCTTATCTTGTGACAACGCCTCCTCTAGTAATAAAAACAACTCTGGGTCCCTCACCGTGAGGCTCATATGATATTAGTTGGACTTGTTGGTTTCCACCTCGTCTTTCCTGATCTTTGGCTAACAATACTGGACAATATTCAATGACATGATCAAATGAATTACAGTAGCTACAAGTAGTACAAGGGTTCTGACAATCCCTTTCCAAATGACTTGGCTGGGTGCATTTATAGAAAATAATTCATTCTCGACCTCAAACCATGCCTCCTCCCCGTCCTCTTCCTTTGAACCCACTGCAAGGATTGAAGTTTCCTCTCCCTAGGGAATTGAACTATGCAACACTCCCTTCTTTATGTAATTCTCCTTGAATTATTCATGCATCCCTTGATCTTTCATGCATGAGGTCATAAGCCCTATAGTCCTTCTCATCATGCCCCACATATTTGCAGAATGTACAATAAATATTGGTGGGTGTCTAGACATATTTATGCATATAATAACATTCACCAAGGTGATGTCTAGTTTTGCATACCTCACACCATGGTAAAGTAGCCTGCTTCAAAGGGTAAGGGGCTCCAAAGGCCAAGTATTCATTAAACAAAGGACAATTCTCTTTGTCATGGCCCTCTGCTTTACATATGATACATCATATATATTCTTTGTTCTCCTTTCCTTTATCTTTCTTCATGTCTTCAACCTGTAAAGATAAACTAGTTAATTGATTCAAAATCTGACTCATACCTGGACTGGATTCTCCTACAAGGGTTGTTTCTAGTTTCATGGAAATCTCTAATGATTCAGCTTGTGAGGCGACCTTCTGTTGCATCCGAGGAACTCTAATGTGTGGAAGGAGGGAAATGATGAACCATTACTTATGTTGTTCATCAGGAATCTGAAAACTTAAATGGCCTGTCAAGGTCTTAAACCTATGACCAAATTCCCAAACAGGTTCAGTCACTTTTTTCTTTATTTCCTTCAACTCTGTAATGCACTACGACTCCTACTTAGGCTTATTAAACTCTATACTCAATGCAGTCTTAATGTCATTTAATGGTTTAGGTTGTACATATCCTATAACAAACTTCATGTACTAGCTCAATGCACGATCCCTCAAGGTAGTACTAGATTGAGCTCTCTTAACAGCTTCGTCGGTGACATTCTTAATGATCCATACAACTTCGCATAAGAACCAGTGTTGATGAGGATCCTCAGATCCATATCCTCTAAAAATAGGTAACCTCATTTCATCTTCCATTGATTTTCCATGGTTTCACGACTGAGTCTGTACTAAACTTCTTGTAACAGTGCTCTGATTACTCTGGTTACTCTGGCTACTCAATGTTGCTAAAACAACAAGAGGAGTAGTAATACTTACTTTGAAAGTAGGCATAGTCCCTAAAGTTTTTGGTTCTTCTCGGAAAATTTATTTAGTCTCTACTTCCTCTTCCCTTGAAAACTATTAATACTCTTCGTTTGATCATCCTGCTTCTTCTCCACTGTAGTAATGTTTATCTTGTGCCAATGGCCCATAACTCTTCTTAAACAGGTTCGCAAGAGGAACCTTTCTAAATGATCTCCCACTACACATGTGTCTAGCCTCTATGTCACTGTCGTTGTCTGAATTCTTGAACATTAGCTTTAAAATTCAATTGATTATTGTATCTTCAAGATATTCTTCTCATGCAGTAGCATCTTAATCTTTAACTTCAAAAAGTGTAGAAAATTTCCTATAGGTCCCTTGAAGAAATACCTCTCTACTTGACTATATGATTCTATTATGTTGATAGAAAAATCAGTAATGTACCCTCCAATAGTTTTATCAAACCAGATATCCACTGCTCTAGACATAGCATTATCGACCTTCTTGACATTCTTAATCAGTGCCACCGTCCAAACCATAGGTGGTCTAGATCTGATTTCAAACTTAGTGTCTTTTAGTCTGCCTAGCCACTCGTACAACTCCTTATGTACTCTTGCAAAGAAACTCTCATGCACATCAGTAAATATGTTCTTTCCCAACCATTCTTCTGTACTAATTCTAGGGTTCTTTCTCTAATCTACGGTGAAGTTCCTTTCTTGTTCTTCTATCCAATTATGAATATTTTTCTTCGATGGAAACCACCTTGAAATTCCCTCAAGAAGATCCCAGCCTTTGTTGGTGCACTGTTAGAGTTGAACCCTGGGTTTTCCCCTGTGCCAACAAATGGTCCTGGAAATAGAACCATTTGTTGGCATAGGGGAAGACCCAAGGTTCAACTACAAAGAACCATTTTTTGGCACAGGGGTAGACCTAGGGTTCAACTCTAACAACTCACCAACAAAACTTAACTACTGGCCCTTTTGACAACACTTGTGAAGAAGATGAAGTCTCACCTGAAGTAGCAATGGGGGGGTTGCAAGACATAGGTGTCTATAACCAAAGGAAGTCCAAGATGATTCCATAATAACAATGCAAGATAACCTAGAGATTCTTAATAATATTATGCTTAACTTCATGAAATTAGTTATATCTTCTTCTCTTTAGTGAGGAAAATAATAATGCAATAAAAGTATAAAAGATAGAAAATAACACAACATCAACCACATAGAAAAACAAGATTTTATGTGGTTCACCCTCTCCCTAGGTCTACGTCCACATAACTGTGTTTATTGATAAACTAGATGAAAACACATAGTTCCATCTACACACTCAACTGCAGATCCTTCTCTCTCTCCTCTTTATCTCCCAACCCTGCGTACCCAGCTGCAGAGTCGATCATCACACCCAACAGAAGATCCAAAAATACAATAATGCTCTAAGACATAACACATTTACATATAAATCTCTCTCTCCCCCCTCTTTCAACTCTTCTAGACCTATATTTATCATTCCATGACTCTTAGAATCCCTAGAACGAAGTCCATGTGCCAAAACCCTAGGTGTCGAAACCCTAGGTCCAAAACCCTAGGTCCACTTAACCTGCATTTTAAGGACTTTGTCATCCTGTTCTTCCTTCTTCTTCATGAAGCTGTCTCTTATACACATCTCTGATGGTCCTTCTTCTTCATGAAGTGGTCCAAATCACCTATTAATGTCTTCTTTCACTTCCTGACTTGTTCAAGATCTATCTTTTTGTTGACTTGTTCTTCCTTGAATTTCTCTTTCAATGACTTGTTTTCCTTTACTTCATTCCTTCTTTTATGCTTCTTTAACCACTTCGACCCTTCCTCGGTTTGTGTTCCTTTTGCGCACTTCATACTTTTTATTTCTTCTTCCTTAATCTTCGCTTTCTTCCTTAATACATGATCAAGGGCCAATATAACTCAGTCACTACAAATGAACACTTGGTGACATTCTCTAATGCTTGTCACAATATAGGAGATAATGACAATGATACTTGTATGCACTTATTTGTCAACTCTCTCGAAGGGAAAGCAGTGGAATATTTTTTCGATCTCCCTCCCATGATTCTTTCCAATTGGGAAGAGTTATTTTACTGATTTAAGTCCACTTATGGGTAGTCTAAGAACCTAGCAGAAAAATTATGGGAATACAATAACATTGCATACAAATATGGTGAGACTATCAAGTCTTTCAATCTTTGTTTCACCAAGTTGTATAATCAAATTCCCAAACTTATTCGCCCCTAGAACCAAGCCGCTTTTATGCATTACTATAATTCTCTACCTTCCCCTTATCGAAATAGGCTTGAAGAAAAATCTATTGACAATCTTGGTTCTGCTCTGCATACTTGTCTAGAGTATGAAGAATAGATGGAAAGAAAATGTCTTCCCAAGGGAGACTCAATTAAACAAATGAACATGTCTTCCCTCTTACAACTTGTACAAGATATGAATAATTGGATGATAGCATACGTGTGAAATGGAAATGTACCTTCACTTACTCCTGGGGCATCATCTTCTTCTTAACCATATTTTGGGAATCCCAATGAAAACAAATTTCATCCCAAATCCATCATGCCTTGCAGTTGGTGTAACTTTTGCAAGGAAAATCAAGAGGAAAGTACTTGTGAGGTAAATAAGAGTGCCAGAGATAAAATCTTCAAAAAAAGGCATGAAACCACCATCGATGTTCTATATTGGGCAAAACCAGAAGATGTCATGATCATAAACAATAGGAATAAATCTTAAGCTTCAAGAGGAAAATATGATCCCCCTCGTACTTATTCTAGCCCAAGCTCATCTTCACATGATTCTATTGAACAAGATACTAAAACTCCTGACATTAAAGGAATTTCCTCCCCTCTTCCCTCTTCCAAATATAATATTCTCAACCAATTGGATAATATCAAGGTCGATTCTACTCTTCTGAACATGGTTGTCATCCCTGAGCAACAAAAAAATCTAAAAATTTCATGGAAGGAAAAGCTTCCACCATAGCCAATCTCTTTGAAGAGGCAAAACAAGGGGATTCTATTGTAAATAAAGTAGGTGTAAATAGTTTTAAGCACCCTGTAAAAAACCCAACATTTTTCATTTTTGTAAAAGTTATGGATAAAATAGCTCATTGTTGCCTAATTCACGACAGTTCAAGCCCAAGCGTAATGTCGAAAATTATTATGGAAGAGCTAGGCTTATCTTGTACTAATGGAAATTCTAGAAGCATGCTCTCATATAATAGTCTACAAAATTCGACTATAGGTGAAATCAAATATGTGACTTTGGTTCTATGCACACATCCTGAAATCAGGACAACCCTTAATATCTAGGTAATTGACATGCCAGTAAATAATTATTCTATCATCTTAGGAAGAGACTGGAAAAACTTGACAGGTGGATATATTTCACTTGATGGGACACACTTATCCATTCCTCTAAATGGAAATAATATCATAGTCCTAAGGGAAGGAATAATATAAACATACATAGAAATCATTCCACAACCTAATGTAAACTATGTCGAGGAGGATTTAGGAGTGTACTCCATCTTTGTAGATGAGGATAACACTACCCTGGAACAAATTGATCTGGAGGATGGTATGTGACACATGCACTTTGATGGCTCATGCTCCAACAAAGGTAATGAAGCTAACATTATCTTGTATTCACATGTAGGTAAAATTCACAACTTTTCCTATAGGTTAGAATTTGCTTGCACAAACAACCTCACCGAATTTGAAGCATTATTGCTAGGCATTGAAAGTGCCTATAATTTAGGTTGTGGAAACCTTATAGTTTTTGGGGACTCTGAGCTTGTTGTGAACCTTGTACGTAAAATATATTCTCTTAGCAAAAATTTAATGAAATGCTACACCCAAGCTGTTTGGATGCTCATCTCGAACTTATTATCATTTAACATCTCTCATGTTAAGAGGGGACTGAATTCAATGGATGACAAGTTAGATGTTTTTTCATCCTCTCCTACTCGAAAACTTCTACCACAAAGACTTGATTTTACTTTTCAATATTTATATTGTCCTCATATCCCTGACAATGTAGAGTCATGGCAGGTCTTCCCTAGTGATGAAAGCATCTGTGCTTTCATACAAAATGAACCATTTGCCTAATTCACGACAGTTCAAGCCCAAGCGTAATGTCGAAAATTATTATGGAAGAGCTAGGCTTATCTTGTACTAATGGAAATTCTAGAAGCATGCTCTCATATAATAGTCTACAAAATTCGACTATAGGTGAAATCAAATATGTGACTTTGGTTCTATGCACACATCCTGAAATCAGGACAACCCTTAATATCTAGGTAATTGACATGCCAGTAAATAATTATTCTATCATCTTAGGAAGAGACTGGAAAAACTTGACAGGTGGATATATTTCACTTGATGGGACACACTTATCCATTCCTCTAAATGGAAATAATATCATAGTCCTAAGGGAAGGAATAATATAAACATACATAGAAATCATTCCACAACCTAATGTAAACTATGTCGAGGAGGATTTAGGAGTGTACTCCATCTTTGTAGATGAGGACGACACTACCCTAAAAAAAATTTATCTGGAGGATGGAATGTGGTACATGCACTTTGATGGCTCATGATCCAACGAAGGTAATGGAGTTGGCATTATTTTATACTAACCTATAGGTAAAATTAGCAACTTTTCCTATAGGTTAGAATTTGATTTCACAAACAATGTCACCAAATTTGAATCATTATTACTAGGCATTGAAAATGCCAATAATTTAGGTTGTGGACACCTTACAGTTTTTGGAGACTCTGAGCTTGTTGTGAATCTTTTACGTAAAATGTATTCTCCTAGAAACAAGTTAATGAAATACTACACCCAAGTTGGTTTTATTCTTATCTCAAACTTATTATCATTTAACATCACTCATGTTAAGAGGGAATTGAATTCAATGGCTGGCAGGTTAACTGTTTTTCCAGTCTTTCCTACTCAGAAAATTCTGCCACAAATACCTGATTGTACTTTTAAATATTTATAACATCCTCATAACCCTGGAAATGTAGATTCATGGCAGGTATTCCCTGGTGATGACAACATATGTGCTTTCATACAAAATGAACCATATAATCCCAAGGAGATTATATCCATGGAAAAAAACAAAATTCTGAAGGGCTTGACTCCTCTAGAAAGTTCATTTTCATCAAGTGATGTAGGAAACAAAGAGAAGCACAAAGAAGAGGAGTCATAGAGGAAAGCGGGTGAAACCATTTCCTTGAACATTTGAACACTTGATTCCCCAAAGAATGTTAAGATAGGTCCCCAATGTACTGATGAAGAAAATTTGAAATTCACTAAGTTACTTCGTGAATTTAAAGATCTTTTTTCTTGGTCATATGATGATATTCGTGGTTTTGATCCTACTCTTATAAAACATATCATTCCTATCAAGGAGGGTATGAAACCATTTAGGAAAAAAAAATACCCATCAACCCCGCACTTGAAGCTACTATTCGGAAGGATTCGGAAAAAATCTTGAAAGATGGGATAATTTTTCCTACTAAGTATTCTGAGTGGGTTTCCAATTTGGTTCTCGTTCGAAAAATAGCTGGTCAGATCTGATTGTGTGTTGATTTTGGCGCATTGAATAGAGCAAGAATAAAAGACCATTTTACTCTCCCTAACATGGAAATGATTTTTTAGGGTCACAAATGATGTCCTTACTTGATGGTTTTTTTGGTTATAATCAGATCAAGGTAAAAAGGAATGATAAATACAAAACCATATTCACTACACGTTGGGGCACATTTTCTTATGAACGCATGCATTTTGGCTTATCTATTGCAGGTGCCACTTTCCAAAGAGATATGCATGTATATTTTGAAGATCTGAACGGTAAGATAATTCATGTTTATCTTGATGACATGACTGTTTATTCAAAGAAACGGTTGGATCATTTTGGTCATCTTAGAAAAGTTCTCATGTGATGCAGAAAGTTTGACATTTCTTTAAATCCTTCTAAGTCTATTTTTGGCATTACCAAGGGCAAGCTCCTTGGGTGTATTATTTTTGATTCAGGGATAAGAATAGATCTCGAAAGGATCATTATTATTATGAACCTTCTGACCCCCACTTCCAAAAAGGAGGTTCAAGCCTTTATGGGAATTATCATATTTGTCCATATATTTTTTCCTGATTTTACTTTAATGGTGAAACCAATTCACAATATTCTCAAGAAAGATCACTCCTTCTCTTGGACTGAAGACGTTGAGAATGATTTTGTAAGTATCAAGAAGGAAATCAGTTATGCACCAATTTTGGTGAAACCAGACTTTGAGAAAGACTTTATTATATACACTAATTCCATGGAAAAATCAGTTTATGCTATTCTTGTAAAATGTGATGACCAGAATAATGAAAAACCAACAACTTACATGAGTCAAATCTTATCAGATGATGAATTCAAGTATTCTTATATCGAAAAAAATGATTTCTCTCTTGTTAAAGATGTGGAGAAATTTCTCCACTTTATCCTAGGAAATCACCCACTTGTAAAAGTCCCTTTGCCTATTGTCAAGTTTTTAATTTCATAAACTTATATTTCAAGGAATCTTGCACATTGTCTTGCCAAGATCTAGGAGCATGATTTAACCATCATGAATTCAAAAAAAATTAAGGGACAAGACTTATACCTTCACTTAGTTCAACATGCTGAAGCAAGTGAAGAAATTGATGAACAAGATAATCCTCTTTCATCACTATTTTACATTGATAGTCAAACCCTTCCTATAGCTAAACATCCCTTGTATAGAAATCTGGTGTATTACTTGCAAAATCAGAAATTTCCATATAGCTTAGATAGTCATCAAAGGAGAATGCTTCGTCTTGAATCTTCCAGATATGTTATTTTAGGATACTTCTTATTCAGGATATTTGTTGATGGTATATTACTTCAGTGTGTGAATAATGAGGAAGCACAGAAACTGTTACAAGAAGCCCATGGATATTTAGATTTTTTTATTCATGTGGGTGGCCACTTTTATGCTAAAACTATTGCTTTTAAGATCATCAGGAAATGGTATTACCGGCCTTCAATTTTTCAAGATTCTTATAACGTTTCAAGATCTTGTGACAAGTGCCAAAAATTCATTGGGAAAGAACGTCTTTCTTCCATTCCTTTGCAACTTGTTCTCCCTGATTTTCCTTTTTCAAAATGGGGTCTAGACTTTATCGGTCCTATTAATCCTCCATCTTTAGAAGGATAAGTTTTTATCTTGACAAACACATATTACTTCATGAAGTGGACTGAATTTGTCCCACTTAAACATTCACAGGATGAGCAGGTTATTTCTTTCCTTGAAACTAATATTTTCTCTAGATTTGGCATTCCTCTAGAAATTATTATAGACAATGGTCCCGCCTTCATTTCTGCTAAGATGATTCAGTTTCTAGCTAAGATGGGAGTCAAAAATTTTACCTCATCATCTTATTACCCTCAAGGAAATGGGAAAGTTGAGTCTACTAACAAAAATCTGGTTAGGATCATCAAGAGGCTCATTGAAGATAAGCCTCGTTAATGGGACACCCTCCTTACTTACTCCCTAGTTTGAAGGTTAAAACGCTGCATGAAAGTCACTTTTGTATCATAATTTTTTGTTTCACTACTTTGATTTTGCTTTGTTGTTTTTCATTTTCTGTTGTTTGTCTTTTATTAATTTATTTTTCTTTTCATAAATAAACTTTGGATCAGATTTTCCACAACGATGTTATTCTGTAAGTATTGTTAATCAATAACAATCAAGTTACACAACTGTCATGATTTCCCCCTTGTAGTCATCACTGAAATTGGATTTTTCTTCCAATACTGTTTTTAGATAGATAATTGAATTTTCATCCCTACTTTTTGTCTTCCCTTTCTTCCCTCCACCCTGAGATTCAAAAGAGCACACCAAATTTTTTTCTCATTTAAACAATTTATTAGCACATAAGTTTGTTAAGGGTCATAGGTGTGTGTCGATAATACCATAGTCTATCCCCTTTCTTTGTGTCTCTCTCTCTTTCATAGACCATGTCTTTAAGATTTCTCTTCTACTGGAAAATTCATTTTGTTTTCCCCTTTTGTTTGGGCGACCTGGTTTCGCATAATGACTACCTGAAAAAGTATCAGACCTAAGCTTTTATGTTTTCTCTATGGTTGATCACTTTCCTCTTTGTCTCAGCTACTCCTCCTTTGTATTCTCGAGCCCCCAACCAGTCGTCCAAGTCTTTGTTTATACAGGCTGCAACCACGATCTCAAGGTGCAACACTCAGAGAAACTAGTTCCAGACTTGAATCAAGAAAACAAGAAAGTTCAGCTTCCAATGGTTGGGATTCCATGTGGAGCTCATATCGGTGGTTTGGAGGTGTTCAGAATCTTAGAGTTTCTCAATGATTAGCGCGAGAGCAAGGGCTCGAGATCAAAGTCGAGAAAAGATTAAATCCGGGTCGTGGATCTTAATGGGAGAGACCAACGGTGGAATGTTATCATGGGAATAAAGAGTTTGAAATGTTGTTAGAGTTTGTCAAAGGTTCAAAGTCTCAAAACCAAAAATTAGCATGGGTCATCCAATCCAATAGGATGCATGGCACCAGATCAGAGCTGCGGACAAATTCATTTTGGGAAACCTGAAGTGAGGGACATGCAATTTTACTGAGTCCTGAAGGCCCGAACTTTCGAAGTCTCGAAGTCAGGAAGAACCTAAGAATTGGTCCATGGTCATAGTCTATGGTTATATCTAGGAAAGGGTGCAAAATTTACAAGATCTGTGTGAAAGGATGAAAGCACCCGCGTTCGTTACTGAGTGAAACCATCACAGTTTCAAGATTGTTGGGTGAACTTAAAGGGCTATTACCAATGCATGATGGTCTGTAGGGCATTAAGTCTCATCCCATTCCCAATGAATGAAGTTAATGGAATTGGAGATGGTGGTTGAAACCTCATCTCGCCACATAAATGGAAAGCATGAAAGGACTAGCCGTGGAGGCAGACTGTCAGTCCAGAGTTCCCTTGTGGATGGATTTTCCTGGGATCCCATACTGATTTGAGATCACATCTTACAGAATAATGTCTACACATTCTGACAAAGAAGACAAAGACGTAAATCCTTGAATGTAGTGGCCTGATTGTGCCCCTGGTGGTTGTAGACAGTTCTGAGTATAAGTAGGTAGTTTTGATATCTTGTTAAGGTCATCAACTTGTTGAGCACGACTCCCTATCTTGTAATGTTTTGATGCTGAAAATCTTCTCTGGTTATGTATCAAATTTGAGACTTTCATGTTAATAGAAGTCAGATTCTTTTCATCTCTCTGTAAAAACTGTGTTAAAACACTTGGGCATGGAGGATCCAGGTGAGGGTTGTTATGTTGTTGTAATGTAGGTTTGATTACAGTGGTATTGTGACCAGTTTTAGTCAGATCCCTTGTTATCATTTTTCCTCTTACACTGAATGGCTCGGGCATGGAGGATCCAATTGAGTTGTTGTAAATACATAGTTATGTAGGTTTGATCATTGTGTTGTTACGACTGTGTTTTTTGGACATATTCCACTGTCTGAATCTTGAGCTCAAGAGTGATCTTGAGTCTGATTTTTTCTTCTCCAAGCTGATTGAAAGCCTGATTCCCATAGCAGTCTTGTTCACCTTTCTCACTAAGTCTTCCCTTTTCTCACAATTTAACTCAATTCATTGACTGAAGTTAATGTGGCCCTCACTTCCCTGTGCATTTCTTGTCCATCTCTTTGTTGAACATCATTCATATTTTGAGTTTTTTCCATTGACCTCCACTCATATCAAACCAACATCCACCAAAACCTATGATGGGTACTGGGCTTATCCTCCC
>CBVK0101738311.1:0-12473 GCA_900067695.1 Picea abies | reverse complement strand
TAGAATGTTCTTTAGAAGATAGAATTAGTATAAATAGAAGTAGAAGGTATGAGAAAGTTTTTTCTTGAGAATTATTTTTTAATTGAGCTCTGCTCCGGTGGAGGTTTCCCCCCCAAAGAGGAAAGTGAAATTGCATTTCTATCAATAAAGTGTCATTTTTGGTGTTATTGTTCTCTATATTCTGTTTTTTTCTAGTAGTATTCTTCATAATTATTATGTTCTTCTTTGCATGATACATCTGGTACCTTACAAGTGGTATCATGGCACTTTCCTCTGTAGAAATTTTGGGACAATTTTTTTTCCAAGGTAGTGACATGTATTGTCAGTGTCTTTAAAGCACAAAGATATGTTGTTCGGTGGTTAAAATTACGACAGGGAAGACTACACGCAGGAAATACAAATGGTTTCATGAGTTACTTGAAATGGATGTTTCACCTTGTTGGAAACCCCTGTAACCACTATCGTTACCCCTTTAAGTAGTACCACATTGGAAAACACATGTACATGACAATCACTCCCATGTACCTTCATGTATTAGGGAGTCCCCTAGGTCTTCTGAAACCAACTTTAGATCATCCTATCGGCCACCAAACTATTATAGTGGCACCGAGAACAACACTCGGGAAGATTACTCTCTAGTATCTAGCTAATTGGGTAGTATGGATAAGGGTACGGTCAAGCCTCCTTAGTTGGTTCCCTGAGATATTGGGCTAAGTACTACTATTTGACCCCACACATATATCATAGATATATAGCATAGGACAAACCATTATCTGTAGGAACCCTAAAAAAAACCTAACCCTTGGGAATAAAACAAGATAGAATAGAAACGGAGGGGAAATTTTTCCATGCAACCTTTCCTCCTAAATCCAGGTTGCAAAATTCTTACAAAATGTTCCTTGTTAATAATTTGGGAATTCCATCACTACATTATTCTTTAGGCCAGAGTATAATTCTATAGGAGTAAAAAAAATTATAGTGGTTCCATTGACACCCTTATTTGATACATATCCCATTGCATTCCTCTCTTTTCCCTAATCAAGGTGGTACCTATCACTTATAATACTTTTTTCCCCATGGACCCACCCACCCTTCTTGACACCCTTATTTTCCACCCATTCTATTGAATTCCTCTCTTCTCCCTGAGTGTCGTGGTACCTCTCACTTGTCACCCTTTTTATGTGCAAGCCCACCTGCCCACTTTTTGCTTCTTCATAGATGGCTCTCACTAGCAACTAATAAATCACTACCTTGATGGCTCACAACAACCAGACCAACACTGACATCTATAACATCAATTCCAACATTGCTTCCCTCAATTCCAAAGTTGAGAACCTTGAATCCCTCCATGGTCTCTTTGACTCCCTCAAAGCCAAACTCAATAAATGTATGAGTCAATCATTGAACCCTACCTCCTCTAAACAACCTTACTACCATGAATATGTCGATTCCTCCCATACCCAGGATTTTCATTCCAACCACCTTCATCGTGAACTATGTCTTCCTAGATTTGAGGTGAACAAATTTGATGGCTAGGATTTAATGGGATGGGTCTCTCAAATGGAACATTATTTCTCCTTACACGACATTACTAATGATTTGGAAAAAATTCATTACGGTGTCCTTTATTTGGATCTTGAATGTCGTAAATGGTGGTAATGGCGTAAATATTCACGCAAAGGGTATGTTTCTTTGACACAACTTGTTACAGATCTTTATGAACGCTTTGACACCAACACACACCATTTGGGATGTTTGACCAAGTTGAAACAATCTGTCACAGTGGAAGACTATATCACAACCTTTGAGCAATTGGATTTAACAATAGATGGTTTTTTTGATGCCTTATTCCAAGAATTCTTTATCAGTGGCCTGAAGGATGACATACGATCCCATGTCCTAATGGATCACCCCTTGACTTGGTTGGAAGCTACTCAACGCACCAAGGAAGAACAACAAGTAGTCTCTTCCCAAAATAAAAATAAAAACCTCCTTTTTTTCTTGCCCTAGACTCACTAATCATGCCCCTCCTGCCACTCCTCTCAATATCCAGAAATTAACTCAAGAAAAAATGGTTGAACGCCAACTTAAGGGTCTTTGCTATAATTGTGATGACAAATATTTTATGGGGCACAAGTGTAAGGAACGAAATATTTTTATGTTCATTTATGAGGATGTTTTTGATGAATATGTCATTGTTCCCCATGTTGATGATCCAACCCAAGTAGATGATCATACCTTTCCCTTTGACCCACTAGAATTTGAACCACTCATCTCACTAAATTCCCTCACTTGGTTACATTATGCATAGGAAAGCCATTATCCTAGTCGATAATGGAAACACCCATAATTTCATCCATTGTTGCATTGATCAAGAGACCATGTGCTATATCGATGCATTCAATAATTTTCAAATCATGATTGGAAATGGTGGTTCCATGAAATGTGGGGGGCATTGTGAAAATGTGTGCCTACAAATTGGTCAATACTACATGAAATCTCATATTTCTTCTATTGACATGCGTGGTTGTGACATTTTTCTCAGTATTGAATGGTTATGCACACTCATCCCCATCACCATGGATTGTAAGGACTTAACCATGAAATTCCAATAGGAGGGAAAATAGTAAAAGTCCCAAGCCATCACGATAGGCTCCCCTAAAATCATTAGTTCCCACTAAATGGAAAAGCTACTAAAAAAAGGTAATTTTGGCATTCTTTCCCAACTCTGATCCATTGAAGCAGTTGAGACACCCTATGTGCATGTTGACCTCCAATCTATACTCTCCCAACACCAATATATTTTAAACACTCCCCGTGGACTTCCCCCTTCCCATGGTTCCCATGATCATTCCATTCCCCTAGTCATGGGTAGTCTTCCTCCCAATGCTAACCCTTATCACCATCCCTTTTCCTAGAAAAATGAAATTGAGAAAAAAATTCAAGAATTGCTAGAAGCAGGTGTTATCCATCCTAGTACCAGCCCTTATTCTTCTCTTGTGGTAATTTTCCTCAAGAAAGAAGGAACTTGGCACATGTTTCATGATTTTCACACCCTCAAAAAGATCACAATCAAAGACAAATTTCCCATTCCTGTCATTGATGACCTTTTGGATGAATTGAGTGGTACTCAATTCCCATTCCTGTCATTGATGACCTTTTGGATGAATTGAGTGGTACTCAATGCTTTGCCAAACTTTATCTATGTTATTGTTACCACTAGATATGTATGAAAGAGGAAGACATTCCCAATATTACCTTTAGAACTCATGAGGGTCACTATGAGTTCTTGATCATGCCCTTTGGCCTCTGTAATACACCATCCACTTTTCAAAATATCATGAGTCGTGTCTTCCATCCTTTCCTCTGTCATATTTTCTTAGTTTTATTTCATGATATCATCATCTATAATAAAACTTATCAATATCATCTCACCCATGTGGATCAAGTCCTACACTTACTGTCTAAGCACCAACTTTTTCTCAACCAATCTAAATTTGATTTTGGATCCTCTGAAGTTGATTACCTGGGTCATATTATCAGCAAGGATGGTGTACATGTGGATCCTAAGAAAATTGAATCCATCAAGAATTGTCCTTGACCTAAAACTCTTAAAATTTTGTGTGGTTTCCTGGGTTTAACAAGTTATTATCACAAGTTTGTTAAGAATTATGGTAAAATTGTAGCTCCTCTCACTGCTCTTCTTAAAAATAATTCTTTCTATTATACTTACACCACTGATCAATCATTCCAATCCTTAAAAGAGGTAATGTGCATGACTCTTTTTATGGAACTCCCTGAATTCACCAAGACTTTTGTCCTGTAATGCGATGCTTTAGGGAAAGGAATTGGGGTAGTCCTCATGCAATATGGTGGACCTTTGGATTTCATTTGTAAACAAATTTTAGAGAGACATTTGATCCAATCCACTTACGAAAAGGAAATGTCAGCTATTATACATGCAGTGTATCTCTAGTGTCCTTATTTGTTGGGGCAATTCTTTCAAATTAAAACAGATCTTCGCAGCCTCAAATAAGTTTTGGAACAATGTATTTCATCCCAAGAGAAATAGAAATGGGTGACCAAGATGTTTGGTTATGATTATGAGATAATTTACAAAAAGAAAATTCCATTGTTGATTCTCTTTCAAAGAAATATGAAGAAGAAGGATCCCTATTTTCCCTCTCTTTTATTGTAGCAGATTGACTACAAGTCATTTTCCAAGAATGGTTACAAGACCCCAAACTTTCTTTCCTGGTCCAGCAATTGTGACAAGATCCTTACACCTCTATAGGATACTCTTTTCATAATAAGGAGATTCTCTATAAAGGTTTCATGTATTTAAGAAAATAGTCTCACCCTAAACCCATTGTTCTCTCTGAACTTCATGCTTCCCCAACAGCTGGGAATTCAAGATTTCATAAAACATATGAATGGGTCAAAATGTATTTTTTGGGGGAAGGACTGAAACAGGACATTCGCACTTTTGTGGCTGAATATGATATGTGTCAACATAATAATGGAGAAACAATCAAAACTCTGGGAACACTCCAACTATGCCCTATTCCACTTTCTATATGGATGGATATTTCTATGGACTTGATTATCGGCTTGCCCAAATTAGGCAATAAGTTAGTCATCATGGTTGTAGTAGATCACCTTTCCAAATATTTTCATTTATTTTCCCTCCAACACTCATTCACTACATCCACGATGGCTCAAACTTTTGTGGATAATATCTTCAAAATCCATGGTGTGCCTCACTCTATTATCTATGATTATGATCCACTTTTCACCAACAATTTTTGGCAAAAATTTTTCAACCTCCAAGGAATCCAACTGCATCTCGCCACTACCTATAATCCTTAGACTGATGGACAAACTGAAGTTGTCAACAAGTTCTTGGAAACAAATTTGAGGTGTTTTCCATCTGACAAACAAACTCAATGGGATCATTGGTTACCAATAGATGAATGGTGGTACAACACATCTTATCATGTTGTCACTCACATGACTCCCTTTGAACATGTCTATGGAAAAAATCCACCATCTATTCTTTCCTACCTGTCAAGTGTATCTAAGGTTCATGACATCAATTGCACACTTGCAGACTGAAGGACCATTCTCTGTACCCTCAAAATCAATTTGGTCATGGCTCATAATCGCATGAAGCAACAAGTAGATCGAGGTCTTTTTGAATGTCAATTCGTTGAATGGGACCATGTGTTTCTTCATCTACAACCATATAAGAAAAATTCTCTCAATGCTTAACACTGTTAGAAACTCACCCCCAAGTTTTATGGTCCTTATAAAATTCTCAAGCACATGGGGCATGTAGCCTAATAGTTAGCTCTCCCTAGTCTCTCTAAGTTCCATATTATTTTTCATGTCTCTTTCTTAAATAAAGTGATTGGAACTAAGTTTCAAACTCAATTAAGTCTCCTCAAATTGGATGAAGAAGGATCCATTTGGTTCCATCCCCAAGCAATATTGGACCACCATGAGCATCGTCTCCTTCAGCGCATCATCAAGGATATCTCTGTGCATTTCTTTGTTATATCTCTGCTCTCATTTCGTGCCAAAAATAATCCGGATCAATCCATGTAGTTAACAATTTTCAAATCATGATTTCAAATGGCGATTCCATGAAATGTGGGGGGCATTGTGAAAAAGTGAACCTACAAATTGGTCTGTATCACCTGAAATCTCATATGTTTGCTATCAACATGGTTAGTTGTGACATTTTTCGTGTTGTTGAATGGTTACACACCCTCGGCCCCATCACCATGGATTTTAAGGACTTAACCATGCAATTCCAACAAGAAGGACAACAATATAATTTCCAAGGTGCCATGGTAGGCTCCCATGAGATCATCAGTTCCCACCCAATGGAAAAAGATACTAAAAAAAGGTCATTATGACTTTATTTCCCAACTCCATTCCATTCAATCAGTTGAGAAACCCTATGTGCATCCCAATATCCAATATATATTCAACACCATTATATTTTTAACACTTCCCATGGACTTCCCCCTACCCCTAATACCCATGATCATTCCATTCCCCTATTCCCAGGAAGTCTTCCTCCCAATTTTTTCCCTTATCGTCATCCCTTTGCCCAAAAAAATGAAGTGGAGAAAATTGTTCTAGAGTTGCTAGAAGTGGGTGTTATTCATCCTAGTATCATCCCTTATTCTTCTACTATAGTCATGATACTCAAGAAAGAAGTCACTTGGTGCATGTCTCATGATTTTTGTGCCCTCAAAAAAATCACAATCAAAGACAATTTTTTCATTCCTGTCATTAATGACCTTTTGGATCAATTGAGTGGTGCTTATTGCTTTACCAAACTTGATCTATGTTCTAGCTACCACCAGATTTGTATGAAAGAGGAAGACATACCCAATATTTCCTTTTGAACTCATGAGGGTCACTATGATTTCTTGTTCATGTCCTTTGGCATGTGTAATGCACTATCCACTTTTCAAAGTCTCATGAATCATGTATTATTTCTTTTCCTTTGTCATTTTGTATTATTTTTCTTTGATGATATTCGCATCTATAGTAAAACTTGGCAAGACCATCTTGACCATGTGGATCAATTCCTACACTTATTGTCTAAGCTCCAACTTTTTCTCAAACAATTTGAATGTGCTTTTGGAGCCTCTAAATTTGATTACCTAGGTCATATTGTCAGCAAGGATGGTGTACGTGTGGATCCTAAGAAAATTGAAGCTATGAAGGACTGGCCTCACTATAAAACTCTTAAAATTTTGGGTTTCCTAGGTTTAACAAGATATTATCACAAGTTTGTTCAGAATTATGGTAAAATTGCAGCTCCTCTCACTGCTTTAAAAAAAATAATGCTTTAAGTTGGACTTTAGCAGATAATCAATCCTTCCAAGCCTTGAAATAGGCTATGTGCATGACTCTTGTTCTTGCACTGCCCAAATTCACCAATATTTTTATCCTGGAATGTGATGCTTTAGGGAAAGACATTGGGATAGTCCTTATGCAAGATGGTAGACCTTTTTCTTTCACTATTAAACAAATTTCAGAGAGATATTTGTGCCAATACACCTATGAAAAGGAAATGTTGGATATTCTGAATGCAATGGATTTCTGCCATCCTTACCTATTGGGGCCATGCTTCCAAATTAAAATTGATCATTGCAACCTCAAGTATTTTTTGGAACAACGTATTTCATCCTTGGATCAATAGAGGGTGACCAAGATGTTTCGTTATGATTATGATATCATTTACAAGAAGGGGAAATAAAATGTGGTCATTGATGTTCTTTCAAGGAAATATGAAAAAGAAGGGTCCCTTTTTTCCCTCTCTTTTATTGTAGCAGGTTGGATACAAGTCATTCTCCAGGAATGGTTGAAAGATCCCAAACTCTCTAGTCTGATCCAACAATTGGAACAAGATCCTCAAGCCTCTCTAGGATACTCTTTGCATAATGAGGAGCTTCACTATAAAGGTCATATGTATTTAAGGAAACAGTCTCACCTTAAATCCATTGTGCTCTCTGAACTTCATGCTTCACCCAAAACGAGGAATTCAGGCTTTCAGAAAACATATGAACGAGTCAAAAGGTATTTTTTCTAGGAAGGAATGAAACATGACCTATGCACCTTTATGGTTGAATGTGATACATGTCAGTGAAATAAGGGAGAAATAGTAAAAAATCCAGGCACACTCCAATCACTCACTATTCTACCTGCTATATGGACAAATATTTATATGGACTTCATTGTGGGATTACCCAAATCAGACAATAAGTCAGTCATCATGGTTTTAGTATATCGCCTTTCTAAATATTCTCATTTCTATTCCCTCCAACACCCACTCACCAAATCCATGATGGCTCAAATTTTTATGGATAATATCTTCAAAATCCATGGCATGACTCACTCTATTGTCTCTTATAGTGATCCAATTTTCACCAACATTTTTTGGAAATAATTTTTCAAGCTCCAAGGAACCCAATTGCATATCAGCATGATCTATAATCCTTAGAATGATAGACAAATTGAAGTTGTCAATAAGTGCTTGGAAACATATTTTCAATGTTTTGCATATGACATAAAAACTCAATGGGATCAGTGGTTACCAGTAGAAGAATGGTGCTACAACACATCTTACCATGAAGCCACTCGCATGACTCCCTTTGAAGCAATCTACAATCAAAATCCAACGTTTGTTCTCTCCTACCTACCTGTTGTATCCAAGGTTCAGGATTTCGACTACACACTTACAGTCTGAGCTGCCATTCTCTATACTCTCAAAGAAAAAAAATTCATGGCTTAGAATCACATGAAGCAACAAGTAGATATGGGTCATTCAGAACATCAATTTGTTGAAGGGGACCAGGTGTTTCTTCATCTGCAACCATATAAGCAAACTTCCCTCAAAGTTGAACACTGTCAGAAACTCACCCCCAAGTTTTATCGTCCTTATACAATTGTCAAGCATGTGGGACCAATTGCCTACCAATTAGCTCTCCCCAGTCACTTTAAGCTCCATCCTATTTTTCATGTCTCTTTCTTAAAGAAAGTGATTGTCAGCATGCAAATTAGGAGGAATTTGAGACCAATTGAAAATAAATTTTACAGCCCAATTTTGTGTAAGGATCTAAGGATCTGGAGCCGACCCATAAGCACGATTTTTTGCATAAGATAAAAGGGAATTTTGTATATGGGCTCAGTATAAATAAGCATTCCTTGAACGTTTTGAAATGTTTAAGAAGAGTGAAGAAAAGAGAGTGAGAGATAGTGAGTGAGTGTGGATCATATGAAGAGAAGTTCTAAGGTTCTGAGGTTCAAGGATGTTAAAGAATGAAAGGAAGATCATTTAATAATCAAAGGGTGGTTGGGAGGTGAAAGGTATAAGGAACTTATGAAATCAAGAATATTGTGAACTGAAGAAATTTGTTGTGACAACAAAGACAGAGCAGCAATCTTATGCAATTGAAGGCTTGAGGGAAAGAGAATATTTGAAATTATTGAAAGATTGAGGAGATTGGTGTCTCCAATAGGTTTGTTCCTACACATTGTTGAATTGGTGATTATCTAATGGGATTGGTGTCTCTTGTAGGTTGGTGCCTACAAATATAGCAGTTGTAGGTTGGTTCCTATAGACAGTGTTGAGTTGGTACTCAAATAAGAGGATTGGTTTCTTTTGTGGGTTGGTACTTGCAAATTAGCAGTTGTAGGTTAGATCTTAAAGACAATGTTGAGTTGGTTCTCAGCTAAGGGGATCGGTGTCACTTGTAGGTTGGTTCATGCAAACAATATAAAAATAGGTTGGTGCCTACATGATTATTTAGGAGAATTATTTTGTGGTTTTCTCCCATTTGGGTTTCCACATTAAATATATGTGTATTGTGGTTGTGGTTTTCTCCCATTTGGGTTTCCACATTAAATATATGTGTATTGTGGATTGTATGGTTTTTTTTTTGTTTTTTTTTTTTTTTTTTTTTTTTTTTTTTTTTTTTTGTTTAACCAATATAGTTGATAAAGTAACACACTGATAAATCTTGTAAGAAAAGAAAAATTAGTTTTATATTGATTCACCCCCCCTCTTAGTATAACTAAGTGTACCAACAATTGGTTTCAGAGCAGGTTCCTTCATAATAGCCTAACCACTGGAAAGTGAGTCCCTGTAGCACACATGGATAAACAAGAATGTTTCTCTACAAACAAAGCTCCAGTGTTTGATGGATCAAACTATGCATTCTAGAGAATAAGAATGAAAAAAATTTTGAAGGCACTTGGGTATGACATCTGGAGTGCAATTGAGAATGGTTACATAGCTCCAACAACTTCTCCTATAGATTTAGATGAAAAGAAGATTAGTTACTATGATTCTAAGGCGATGCATACAATCCAATGTGGTATGGAAGAATAAATATTTTTCAAAAGTCATGCATTGTCATTTAGCAAAAGAGATGTGGGACAAGTTACATAAAATGTATGAAGGGGATGACAAGGTCAAGGAAAAGTTACAAACCCATAGAGGACAATTTGAGACCCTCAAGATGAAGAGATGTGGGACAAGTTACATAAAATGTATGAAGGGGATGACAAGGTCAAGGAAAAGTTACAAACCCATAGAGGACAATTTGAGACCCTCAAGATGAATGAAGAGGAGAGTATTGTAGCATATTTTCTTCAAGTGGATGAGATTGTCAACACTATCAGAGGATTGGATGAAGAGATTGAAGAAACCATCATTGTGAAAAAAGTTCTTAGATAAATTTCCTCAATATTTAATCCCAATATATCTTCCATTGAAGAATTAAATGACCTATACAAGCTGAAAATGGATGAGTTGCACAGAATCCTCACTGCATATGAAATGAGGATAGAACAAGATAAGTCAGCAAAGTTATCAAGGAAGGAAGTATCCTTCAAGGCATCAAAGAAGATAAAGATAGAATAATAAAAGATGAGTGACAACTCAGATAGTGAATGAAATGTAGAAGAAGCTAACTTTGTCTGAAAGCTCAAGAGGGGGATAGAAAAATACAAAGGTAACATTTCCTTCAAATGTTTTCATTGTGGAGAAGTAGGACACTTTTCTAGTAAATTTCCTTATGCAGAGAACAAAAATAGAAATTATTCTAGTTTCAAAAGGTACATGAAGGGTAAGACTGAAAAGAGGAGAAATTTCTATAGATAAAAGAAGAATCTATATGCCAATGAAGACAATAGTTCATCTAATGATAGTGACAGTGAAAAAAAAGAAATTATCTTTGTGGTTTTATAAAAACAAATTGATGTCCTAGAAGATGAAAATGAATACTCAACAGAAGAATAAGATCTTGGTATTGACACAGAAGTAGATCTTGAAGGAGAGCTCATATGTGCTCTAAATGAAATAGAGAAACTGAGGAATGAGAAATGGATACAAAAGGAGAATCTGAAGAAGTACAAAAAAGAAATGTTGGATATAAAAGAAAGATCTAATGAAACTGAAAAGATCATCATCAGCTTAAAAACTCAGGCATAAGATGCAAAGAGAATTGAAGAAGTATTAAGATCCTAACTAAAATAAAAAGAAGATATCTGCAACAATCTAGAATCTAAAATAGTTTGTCTAAGAAAGGAGTTGGAAAGATCACATACCAACATGAAATTTGAAAAGATATCTACAACCTTGAATGAAATCTTAAACTGTCAAATATCACCACTTGAAAAGATTGGTCTTGGTTATAGTGAAAAGGAGTATGCTAATAAAGAAGCCTCAACCTCTTCAAAAGTCTCAAGTGAAGAAAGGACCAAGGGTTATGTTGATATACTCAAAAAATCTATCAATGTTGTAGACAATAAGAAGTAAGAACAGTATTTTCCATAGAAGAAAAATCTTCCTCACAAGGATGGAATCAGGAAGACTCTCCCATCAAGATGGAATCACATAGTCAAGTACTAAGATTATTTCTTTGGTTATTGTTATTCTTGCAATGGTTTTGGTCATAAAGAAATAAATTGTAGAACAAATGTAAGAGGCAGTTACACGAGGAACAACAACAGAGATACCCATGTATTCTCAAGGAGAAATTACAACTCATTTTCCCCTTTGTTGACTATAACATAATATGTTATAAATGCAATAATTTTGGGCACATAGAAAATTATGCAGAAGTAATTTAAAAAAAAATACAAAAAGAGGAAGCCCCAACAATCATGGAAAGAAATCAGGAATAAAGGGAACAAAAGAAAGAAAAATCATTATTCATTCAAGATGGACTTCGTGAAAAAAATAATAAGGATAAGTGGTACATTGATAGTGGGTGCTATGGTCACATCACAGGAGATAGAACAAATTTTATCACCCTAAAGAAGAATGAAGGAATTGTTACCTTGGGAGACGATGGAAATTCAAAGATAGTTGGAAAGGAAACTCTCAGTCTTGACAACAGACGAGATAAGGTTGAAAAGGTTATATGTGTTGAAAACTTGAAACATAATATTCTCAGTGTAATCCAAATGTGTGCCCAAAGACACACTCTTACTTTTGACTCCTGAAAATGTGAGATCCGAGAAGAAAATTCAGGAAAGATGGTTGCAAAAGAAATCAGAAACCCAAACAATGTATACATCCTTGATGAAATTAATGGAGAAAAATGTTTCATGGGGTGGATATATGAAAATTGGTTGTGGCATAAAAGAATGGTTCATATCAACTTTGAAAACTTGGTAAAGATAAGTACCAAACAAGTAGTAAGAGATATGCCAAAGATCAAAAAATCCTCAAGCATTGTTTGCAAGAAGTGCCAACATGGAAAAAAATCAAGGGTAAGTTTTGTATATTTTAAACTTGTACAATATTTTACTGCAAACAGATTTTCAATAAAATAATATAAAAGATACAATGGAAAATACGCACATTACACAGAGATTTTTCCCCTAGAAACCCAAACCGAGAAAATCAACATATTCTATATTCATTCATAGTGATACATTGT
>CBVK0101738296.1:0-20219 GCA_900067695.1 Picea abies | reverse complement strand
GGGGGGGGGGGGTGTTGAAGGAGGAGAGTTTTTGGATTTAGAATAGAGGGTTGAGAAAAAAACTTTGTTGATTTGAGGGATAAAGTAACAATTGGCCACACGAGCCTTTGTAATATGGGCTTTCTCTTTGTCAAGAAATTGGGGAACATAGTTTTCTAGAACAACGGATTTTTGGGCTAGGTGATGATGAAAATGGACATGAAGGTACCGATCGATGTGAGTGTTTTTTCGATAGACTTGGTGGGTAAGGGTGTCATCAAATTGACAAGAGATTAGGACATCTAGAAAGGGAAGAGAGTTGTCCTTTTGGATTTCAATAGTAAATTGAATATGAGGGGAATATTTTTTAAGATGGTTAAATAAATAAGTCAAAGAGGGATGGCCATGAGGCCAAATGATGAAGGTATCATCAACAAATAGAAACCAACATTTGGGTTTAAGATGAAAGTTATTTAAAGATAAACTCTCAAAATGTTCCATAAACATATTGGCAACCATTGGGGATAAGGAAGACCCCATAGGTGTACCTTCAATTTGTTCATATCAAGTCCCCTTAAAGGTGAAGAAAGTGAGTGAGACAAATTTTAATGAGGTGAGAGTCAACTAATTCATATATAAGGGAAAGGGCTTCTGGAACATGAATTTTGGTGAATAAGGAGATAACATTGAAACTGGCCATAAGCTCTTGTTCATCCAGGTGGAGATGTCGAGTTTTTTGAATAAAATCAGAGGAGTCTTTAATAAAGGAGAGAGCTTTTCCAACAAAAGTTTGAAGCTAGTCAGCGAGAAAACAAATAAGGACATATGTGGGAGCTCCTATAACGGTAACCATAGGTTTGAGGGGATGTCTTTTTTATGGATTTTGGGTTGCCCATAAATCCTAGGGATTTCAGGTTATAAGAAATAAGATGTTTCTAAATAGAAGGATCCAAGAAAAAATATTTAATGGCTTTGATAACTAAATTAGTTATAGCATTTATCAATAAATTTAGATTCATAGTCAAAAGATTCTTTCTTTTAGAATCATGATTTCCCTACAGTAAAACTGCCACATAATGAGCAATTTGTTATGTTTTAGAAAAGGAAAAATCTTAAAAACAAGTATAAATTTATGTAGATTTTTAATGAGTATTTCCCTAGAGACAAGTATAAATTTAAGATGTGGAGATTAAATAGGAGATAACATATTCAACTCTAAATCACGGTTTCACCAAATAGCTACGATGGAATCATGATTTCACCGTCTCTTAAATCAAACCATGATCATATGAAAAGCTAAAATCCACACAATTGATTAGATTCATGAAAGTTTATTTTGCAAAATAGCAACCTTAAAAGCTAATGAGCCATTACGCTTAACAACTTGAATACGATGAATATGAGAAATAAATTTGAACAAGATGAATATGGGAAAAAGAGGAAATAATTTCTATAATTAAAAACTATTTTAAATTTTAAGTTATTATATTTTAAATTGTTTTATATTAATTTCTTCAATTTTAATTTAATTTAATTTAAAAAATTAAAAGTAATTTGCATGATAATTAGTTAATATAATTTATATTACTAAAATACGAATGAATTCTCACAAATTTTATAGAAAAACATGAGTTGTACAAATTTTGAAAAGCTAAAAGATAAAAACATTTATTATTTTCATGATATTTACAAGGTAGAAGATAAAAATCATTTTTTCTTAAAATGTCAAGTGTATACTAGTGTTAAATTTCAATTTTAAAATATTTGTAATATTAACAATTTTCATAACCCTTTTACTCAACAAAATTATGGAGATTTAGAAAATCTTCTCTCTAATTTATTTGATCATAAATACAAAATGTTAAAGCAAATCCATCAATTCCTTATCATTTTTCTTAAATGTTCAATAAAGTAAAATTAGTATGGGTAACAATCATCATCATTGAAAGTTGATTATTTTAAAGAGTCAAGAATAATTTATATTATTTATTTATTTTTAAATTAACATTTGATGTTTTATTTTTCCATTTTATTTATTAGTATTCATATATTTTTGCGAGAAAAAAATTTGTAATTTCTAATCATTGAAAAAAAAATCGCATTGGTAAAGTACTCATGAAACAATACAAAAAAACAAATGCAGGGGTTAATGACACAAGATTATATGTGCAAAGTGCACTTACAAAAGTACAAGAATAAGCATACACATCTATTATACATATCATTGGACAATCTTTGAAAAATAATTATCATCTCTTCCCCCTTTTCTCTTCTTTGTTATCTATAGCAATCTCCTTGAAAAAAGGTCCACAATAACAATAACCAACTATAAGTTAGGAGACAATATATCAAGATTTATCAAAAAAACTAATTTTTGTTTGAATAAAATGAATTAGTTTCATGCAGTTTCTTTATTCTACTTAAAAAAACTTCAAATACAACTACTCCTCGTAAGAGTAAAAATGTTTAACAATACCTTAAATAATACAAAGTGGTGTTGTTAAAATGCCATAAACACCCACTTTTACAATAGAAACCCAATTTGAAAAAAAATAAATTTAACAATATATCCCATCCATATAACATGTAAGGTTCCCCCTTTTACAATCATAAACCCAACCCAATTTGAGAAGATTAATTTAACAATATATCCTACCTATATAACATTTAATGTTCTCACTTTCACAATGAAAAACCCAATTTGAGAAAAGATTAATTTAACAATATATCCTATATATATAACATTTAATGTTCTATAGTCCTCGGATGGGGTGTTTCTAGGCAACATGAGTGGACAGGCCACGGGGAGGCCACCTAACTAGATAGTCAGCCAGCTGGCACCTGATGGAACCCATCCCCCCAACACATCGCCTCAACGTTTAAACACAGACGCCACCACCCTTCAGAGTATTCAAGATGGAAGTCTGTCACACGTGTTCGAAGACTTGCAATGTGGGAATGCCCATGGTGTCGTGCAGGTCACCTCACTGATCACCTCCTCTCCTCAGTTATGGTGCCCCTACCACCAAGCTCGGGAGCATTTTCCCTCCTTCGTCATCCAACGCTCCCCCTCTCCCTCTCTGGAGCGTTCTGGTCATTCGGCTCTGCGTTTTCTTCCCCAAGATAACGATTCCCCCTGCCATGCCCTGTCTGAGAGGTAAATCAAGGCAAGGAGCCACCTGGTACGCTGCCAAGGGAAAGGAAATGCCCAATTCTGACCACCCTCCAGATATCGATGCTCTCCCTATTTTGGCTCCCTTCATATCTCCTGCTCCCTTCATCACTCCTACTCCCATCATCGCTCCTACTCATGCAGAGCCAATTCATGAAGACGCTCTCCTGGTCTTGGCTCCCATCATAGCTCTTGCTCCCGTAGAGCCAATTCTTGAAGCCACCCAGGACCTATCGCTGCTCTCAAATCCATATGGCTGCTGAGTAGAATGGTTTGACGCCATGGGAAATTCTTTGGGCTATGCACCTCCCTCCCCTGCTCCACCTCATCGTCCGCCTCCTCCTGTCTCCCCACATCGCCACCCCTTTGAAGCCACCTCTGCTCCCTCACCACTTCCCTCCACCTCGACCGACTCCCAACTTCGCTTCACCTGCAACAATTGTGCAGACCAGGAAGAGATTACAGCCTCACTGCGCAAATTGACCAAGGGACAGAAGGACATCAAGTTCGCCCTCTAGGATTCGCAGAAGAAGTACGCATAGCGATGGAGAAGGGTGGACAACTTGGTGTCCTTTCTCCAGGATCTCCGACAGACAATTGCAGAACGTGACAAAGGAAAGATGAAGAAAACCTAGGCCTTCGTGGGCCCAAAACTTGGTCCAGGTTTCTAATGCTCTTTTTGTCTAAGTGTTTTAGTTCTTGTTTTTTACAGATAACTTTGTCTATTTTATATCAGTTTATAGACAGCCCCTCACCCTGTGTAGAACTGTATTTTTGCATGTTTAGATTAGTATACAGACAACTCATCGCTCTGCGTGGCATTGTAGTTTTTTTGCATGGCAAACAACGTTTCATTTTGGACAAGTGTCACTCCTATTTTGGACTAGTGCCAACAGTAGTTTCCCAGTTGGGCACTGTTGACACACATGACAAATGATTTGTAACTTTTTCAAGAAGGCCCTAATACATTCACTAACTTACAAAAAAGAAAATGTTCTACAGTTGTAACCCAAAACTATATGCAATAAACTATTGACCAATTTAAAAATATGTGATTCAACATAAATTTTAAAATCATGTAGGTTTATATGGGTTTAAGTTAGTTCATAATCTTACAAGACACTCATTCATAGTCTTACAAGAAACTCATTTATAGTTTTGTTAATACTTGAGACCTATATATAATGGAAAACACTTTGTTAAAAGGTTTTGAATTCACTACAAAGCAATGTAGGATTTTATCTTTTGTTCGGGATAGTTTGTAACACCCTGGGTTTTGAACTTTGTATTAAATATTGTATTTTGCTAAGTTATGAAAGGCCAGAGTGCCTAAACAATTATTAAGAGGCCAATGTGCCTAGGAAATGTAATGTTTTGATCATTATTAATAATAAATACATTGTTGGTTGCTAGATGGACAAGGAAAAGAGTTATAGGGGGCTATGATTTCACAAGATAGGGGGCTTAAGGGGATAAGTGTTTATTTCACATTTTAATATTTACCCATTATTGTCTTAATGGAGAATAATAGTTACATGATCTTCTTTGGGGGAAGGCCAAGTGGTTCCTTAATTCCAATAATTACATAAACCCATCCTTGGTCACTTTGGGGGTTCTAACTCTCGTTCTTGTTCTTGTTCTTCTGCTGGTTGCCTCACTCATTCACTCATTTTTCACTCATGCACTCATTCACTCAATTGATTGTTGTTCACACCTTTTGTTGGGATTCCACTCCATTCATTCTACCACCCACTCATATTTCCTTTTTTGTGTCTTGAATTGGGAAAGGAAAGCGAATTGTTGAATAAAAACCATGGTATTTTTGGCTGTAGAGACTACTGGTGTAATCCAACGATGAATAAAGACCTGCATGTATGATATGCTTTGGTATGTGCCCAGTTTTTCTCACAACTGCGAGTCCCAAGAGTCCTAGCATGGAGATTCTGGACCAACTGCACTAGAGCGTTGGAAGGAGATGGACAACCCGAGGGACTGTGTGGCAGAGAAGGGGGGGGGTCCATTCTCTTGGGTTGTGCAGGCTGGGTAGAAGAGAGTTGGGTACTTTGATTGTTGTGGGTGTTGGGAAGTCTATGAGAGCTTGAGTGCCGACTGGTTTGGAAAGCCGAGTGACACTCTGGAAACTTCCTTGTGGATTCATAGCCCTAGCTTGGGGGTGGCACTATTGTTGAAACTTGGAACAGTAGTGTCTACGGTTGGGGTGGAATGTCCTTGGTATGCAACCAACTGGTTTCTTGTTTTTAGAAAATATAAGTGATGCAGGAGCATCGCAAGCAAGTGCGAAAGTGGAGGACAACTGGATATCCGCCAATGCACATTTTGAGAACGTTTAGAATTTGAAAGGATAAGACATTAATGTAACATATGGAAAATATATTTTTGATTTTATGGTTTGGAGATTGTAACGCAGATCATGAGCGGTTGCTCTCATATGTTTGTTGGAGGCATTTATTGTAATGAATGTAAAGTATTTGTAGACTTTAATTCGATTAGATATCTTAGCGCTGTAGGAGGGAAAAATCTAGAAAATCTCCCTCATATGTATTGTATTGTATTATTATTCTCATTGTAGGAGAATAGGAGAACATAGCAGAACAGAGATTGTAGAAGATTGTATAAGAAGATAGTTGTTGATATAGAACCCATGTACATGAATGCTTGAGTTAATATAAGAATGCTTTGACTCAATCTCATGGTGTTATGATGAATATTGTTTGCATCTATTGAATGGTATGTTTACAATTTTGTTATATGCTATGTTATGCATTTGTTTCAATGTTGTGTATATGTATGATTTCATGTTGAATGTATGAATTCTATGAGAGAGAGATTATGAGTTTAAATTGTTTCTCGTCCAGAGAATTCTTGCAAGGAGTGCAATGAAATTCCGCAAGGAGTGCATTGACAAGATTCTGAGTTTCACCTTAGAAAAGCTTAGGAGAGATACCGTTGTTCTCAAACTAGCAAGAGTGCAAGTATATCATAGAGCCGTGCAAGGTGTGCACAGGCTAGGCGAAGTTTTAGATTTTAGCAACCCAAGTGTGAGTGGTTGAAGAACTCTGTCGCAAGGAGTGCTCAAAGTATTGAAGTTCAGATAACCAGAGGTTATCATGAGTGTTGCAAGGAATGCACGCAAAGAACCCTTGAAATTATTGAGGTTGTAACAGAAGCCAAGCTCAAAAGGGATAGAGACTTCGAGAAATTTGAAGAAAAGCAGAAGGGCGAAGTCACCTCGGAGAGGTTGTCTTAGAAGAATTGATGCCAAGTCCTTTGACTTGAAGCCATTGAAAATCTGAGACGAACGGTGGAATTTCTCGGAGGGAGGAATACCGAAATCCCGTCAACCGTTGGATCTAGTAGATCAGAAAAGGGGATAAGGTTGATAACCTTTCAGCACTCACAAGCCCAGGAGGAATAATATCCATTGGATCTATATCAACGTGAGTCATTGATCTCTTGATTTCGGGAGTCAGGAGTTGGAGCATTGGGGTTGTGTTACACAAACAGTCCCGACATCGCGAAACACAAAGTCATGATGCAATCGTGGCCGTCGATCGAGAGTAAGGCACAGGACTGTCAGATTGAGTCTTGGGGAGAGGCCCCACATTGGGTTTTGGGGTTTTGTGGATTTGGAGTGTTGGGTTTGTATCACGCCAACACCCACGAAATTGTGATTCATGAAAAACATTTTTTTATGACTCGTGGTCATAGCATCGTGGTCACGTGGGAGAAAGGCTCGCACTTGGTGCTTGTTTGCGTAGGTGGGGTTTTTCGTAGAAGGACCTGTGGCTTCCATGATTTTCATAGTTGAAGGTTCCAACGAGAATCGAAGGAACCATTTTGGTTCAAGGGAGATTTAGAACGATCCTTAGACCGGGAGGTCATGCAGAACCTGCTGAGGTAGGGGTGCTACGTCAGGTGGTATCAGAGCTTACAATCATTGTTTTCTGTAAGAAAGGGAGACATAAGGGAAGTTGTGATTTAAACTTTGCGTGGAACAGATTTAAACAATGCCACCAAAATGCCAATGACAGTACCAAAATGCAATGGAGGTGACAGTACTGCAGAGCCGGATGTAGGGACCCTAAAGGAAAATGTCGGAGGGTGTGACTGGGATATGCAGTTGATATTCAGAGGGAATGACTACATGCCAGTTTCGCTCGTATACCTGAAGGGGCTGCACTGTTTTTTTATGACCAAGTACCTACACACATTAAAACTGAATACATGACGTGAACAATGTATGAAGATAAAGAACATATAATAGTTATTTGATAATTTTGAACATGAGCATGCGTACCTGGATGTGATGTGAGAAAAATGCTCCCCTGGGGCCAAGTGCATATGGTGACTCGGGGAATGTGATTGTGTAGTCGGTGGGACCCTGATCCTGTGGCTGAAGACAGATCGGGAAACAAAGACTCTGAGCTCCTGTAACTGAGTGTGGAAGTTTGGCAAAAGGGACTATATATGGCTGAGATCGCGAAAGTAGGTGCAGACATGAATAGTGCCCTGTTTTTTGTTAACAAGGATAGTATTAAAGACCCATGAGGTATACCCGATGGGGTATATAAACCCAACAGTGCGTAACTTGTCAATCTTGGCTTTGATAGCCACGACCTTGGATGGGTAAAGTAGTCGTTACTGTTGACGTATTGGGGTGAGATATGGCCATGTGTCGATGCAATGTTCGACGATAGAAGGATCGAGGCTGGGCATCTCTATATATGACCAGGAAAAAATATACTGGTATTCTTGAAAGAGAGCTTTGTCAGTTGTGAGCTCCTCAGGGGAGCATGCGACACCAATGGTGATTTCCTCTATGATTCCTGGTTTGATGGAAATGTTGATTTTGAAAATGGGGGAAATATTGGCCATGTTGCCTTCTTCAAAAGCATCAGGGGCAAGGATAGGGTTATTGAACCAATATATATGCCCTGATGGAATAAAATCCTTGGTTTCGATTGCACATAGGGAGGCTTGGCTAGGAGGGTCAAAGGCTTCCTATGAGATAAAAAGCACTCTGTGGTGGAGCACATTCCATGGGCAATCGGGGGTAGTGAGTTCTTCTAGGATATCTTCGTCGTAGTGGAAAATGCGAGAATATAGGGGATCCGGGGAGGTAACATTGGTGAATTTCATCGTGTGATTGTCTTCGAGTGGTGAATACCTAGAGGGGGTATCGCAACTATGGTGCGATGGCTCGCTTGAAATAAACCAAATTTCCAGACACTGTGGGTTTAAACTGTGGTAGGGGGTAATATTTCTTGAGGGAAATGAACCGGAGAATTGGGAGGATTTGGGGGAATATCCTCAAATAGTCTATCCATGAACCAGGGAGGGATGGGAAGTGACTTAGGTTCAAGTGAGGTGATGTGAAAAGTATCTGGAGAAGGGATAGGGGGATCACTTGCATCATAGGAGATGAGGTGGTCGAAGGATTTTGAATAAGGGTTATTTGATGACGCCTATATTCAATGATCAAAGGACACTGGTAGGTGAAATGAGCAAGTGAGTCACAAAGAGAGCAAGGGAATCTCATATGTTTGAGGACTGAGGTCGAGACACAATGGATGCCAGTGATGTGGGTACCCGAAGGTGGTGGTGCAAAGGGCTCTTGCTTAAAGGTTTGGCGTACTGCCATCAATGTCTGCCAAAATTGAGGTAGCACGGGGCAATGATGAGTGTAGTGGTCGTACTCTGAACATATGGCAAATGCGAATTTGGTTCGCAGCCCTTTACTGTCTATCATGGGAGACGTTGTGGTAGTACTATATGTGCTTGGTGGAGCGACCAGAGATGTGGTTGCTCGAGGGAGTTGGATCATATTACGTAACTTGGGGAGAGAAGGAAATCTATTAGTGGGGTGTCCCTCTGATTCCCTCTGATTGGGGAGGGAGGGATGGTTGAGGAACCATCACAGGTGGGTGTAGATACCATACCAGAATGGCGAGCACCATGTTGGGAAGGGTAAGCATTGTGGCTACCTAAAAAGCTTGTACTCCCAGTGGGGGGTATAAGAAGGGAATTTGAGTAATGGCTTGGGGGATTGTTTCCCAAACCAGGATTTTCCCCTGGGGAAGGGTGAAATCGAGGATAAGTGGTGTCATAGGGTTCTCAGGTAATTCCTGAGGTAGAATTTCTTCAACTGGTGGGACGTCGAGGGGTGGAGAAGCCTTAGTGGGAGGAATAATATCTTTGGTTTTAGTTCCATCGGAAGATATGACACACACCTATGTTGAGGGGTGTATGAGAGGTGGTGCTCTGTGGTATGCCCCTAGAAAGGATGGGTCCTTGAAAATTCTGGGGCCCATATCCATGAGTGGATACGCATAAGAACTAGTGCAGACAAGAGGTAGGATGTTATCGATGTTGGAGGAGTGGTTAGGCTCGTAATGTGAAACTTGGTCGATGGTGATGATTTTCCCATTGTGGGGGAACATCATTGTTCAAAACACAGAAGAAGCCATTGCCCTCATAGTGTACATGTAGCTATGTCCAAACAAGATATTGTAATTGAGTGGGGCATCAATAACCTCAATTTCGATGAGGATGGTTTTTCCCCTGAGTTCGACGGGGAAATTTTGAAATAGCCCTTCAAGGGAGGATGGTCGACCATCATAAGCTCTCAAAGTGATGGCGGATAGTACTAGCTTAAGGGAGCCAAGTTTTTTCCATACAATTTTGGAAATGATGCATGTGGATGCACCTTCATCTATGATACACCGATGAACCATGATGTTATGAATCTTGACTGGTATCTGGAAAGCTACCAAAGCAGGGAGACGAGGTTCCCCACAATCTAGATCAAATATGATGAGTCTAGTAGTAGCTAGGTTGATTGCCCCCAAGGCTAAAAGCAAGGATTTATGTTGAATTGGACAGGTTTGGAGGACCTCTAATACCAACATGGTTGCAGGGAACTGTGCCAAGTCATCGGCTAGACTATAATTATGCGTCGCCCTAGCCTAAGGGTTGTTAACATTCCGTCGTAATGGGATGTGAGGGATATGAATGGTGGTTTTAGTGTTAGGGCATGGAATCATCAACGATTGTCTGGCTGTAGCTAGAGCTTCTTCCAAAGTGATGGGAGTAGATTCAGAGGGTGCATTGTATTGACAACTGCGCGTTTGTAGAAGAATTTCTTCTTTGCTAGTGAGGAGGATATTGCGATCCACCAGATTTCCAGGGTTTTGATACTGTCCCATTTGTGGTGGGGTAGGATGTATCTTCTGTTGGATATTCATAACACCTTGGTGTGTAATAGGGTTTTTCAAGACAGTCGGGGGTGGTTGTTGCAAATACTATTGTGGGGCTTGCTAAGGAGAAGGCAACGCTGAAGGATGTGGCGCGTTCATGGAATCTTTCATCTATTTGAAGTCGACAATTTGGGGGAAATGGTGAGTGTAATGGCCATGCTCACCATAAAGAGCGCAAGGGAAGTTTTTTCGGAGGTTGTTATTGTTGTTCCTCCCTTGGTGTTTGTTGTTATTGTCCCCTTGGGGGTTCTAGTTAACCTAATTCTGGTTGCCCCCAGTAGGTTGGTTTTGTTGGGGGTTATTTACCCTGGTCCTGGGTTATTATTGTTTCATTTTTTCCCTTTATTTTTGGAATTATTCGGCTGATGGGCTAGATTTTTTGTATTCAGTTGTTCAAAAGTATGAAATTACTGAATGGCAGAGGGTTGAACAAAGTTAACACCGGTGTGTGGTTGTCCTTGAGGAGGAGCAACCGGTTGTGGAGGACCAAGAAATGGAAAATACAGATTGTTTTGTGGCAACAATCCATTGGATGCATAGGAAGGCGTAGTGCTTTCACTAGTGCCCAGGTTATAAGATGAGGTAGAAGGGGAACCTGAACTTGGTTGAGAAGTTGGGCGCATGATGGGTGCCGACAAGGGTCCACTCATGGGTGGAGGGAGAGTAACAGGATATGGATGTCGGTAAAGGGGAAGAGGGTAATAAGATGACCCTCCATATATCGACGGATATTGGGGTGTATCGTACATAGGTGGTGGTTGGATGTACGAATTGTGGTGTGTTGTGGTACCAATCAATCCATCCGCCACATGAGACATCCCAGGTTTGTCTTGGTCGAATGGTATGGGTCTTAGTGCATCAGATATTACTGTGTATAAGTAACTCGACTGAGCATAAATGAGGTCGTATTGTTGAGCCTTGTTGATGGATTCCTCTTTGGTTTGGGGGAAGGTGGATGCCACATCTTTGGAAAGTATAGAGACAAGTGATTTGAGAAACCAATCAAGAAGTTGTTCTTTGGTGGTTTCTTCTTTGCATAAACTACGTCACCGATGCCATTCATGAATCTGGTCAACAATATGTGTAGTCGAGGTTTGTTTTCACTCGAAGAGCAGTTCTAGACCAGTGTCATGACGAACTGGTAGTTGAAAGAAGGCCAAAAATGCTTTAGCCAAGGATTCAAAAGTCACATGCGACCCTGATTTTTCGTCCACGTACCATTTGGTTGATGGACTAGTGAGTGTGCACTGAAATAACCTTAAGCGGATGGAGTCATCCATGATGTTGTTTGAAGAGCACCATAAGTGGAAGGTCATGACATGGTTGGAGGGATCTTCCCCCGATTTGCCTTCAAATTTGGGAATGTATGAAGGTAGTTTGTTAGGCATATTGGGCCATGTGGGGTTATGCAATATAGGATCATTCATGAGTTTACTCAAATCAGGAATGTTGAGGGATGCCAAATATGGCATGGGGGGTGGTGGAGGAGGATTAGTTATAGCCATGGTATGAGCAGGTAGTGGACCTTACCCTTGAGGGGGGTTTGGTGGGGATGTACTTCTCCTTTGAGAAGAAGTTTCCCCCCCACCTCCTTGTGAAGGAGAGCTAGTGGATGGATGGCCTTGGGAATTAGACCCAAGTAAGGTGGAACCAAGAAAAGTTGATCCCAAAATAGTGGAACTCATAGGGGTTTGATATGGTTGAGTCGATGAGTTGGCACGACTAGGAACTCCTCCTAGGATAGGAGGGATATTTTGCAAGCATATGGAACAACGGGGATTCTGTGGGTCCCCTATGATGTCCGACTAGCAAAGTGAATGTGTGCAAATGGTGACAAGAGCAATAAATAAATAAGAGACTTGTATAATTTGGACCTTCACAATATATCTCACAATCGCATGTAATCAAATGAGCATCATACATAAATCAACTATAAATAAACATACATGTGGGTAGGTGGATTTTGTCCGCATGGGAGAACAAAGAAAACAAATGCTCGTGTCCTAAAAATATGTATTGTCCTTCCTCTCAAATAGCACTGGACCTTCCAAGAGCACTCAATAGTGGGGTCTAAAGCCACCGAAAGAGGAACTAGTGAAGGATGAAACAATTAGTTATAATGAGGGGTAGAGGGTGTATATCCCGAAAGAGTTGGCAATATTTCCCAATAGCCACACAAAATTTGATCAAGGTGCAATTGCAACCCACAATTTCCACCTGGGTAGATTTCCTAAAATTGGCCAGTAGGTACCTCGATCAAAGTGCAACATTTAGATTTTCGGCCTCAAAATGGGTCATGGGATGGATCCCTTCCAAGAGTTGGGTGACTCAAGGGGGGACGCACAGAACAACTGGAACTCATCCTTCGACCCTTCACAGGTATCTCCCTGCCTTATGGTGTTAGGAACACTTGACTTGGATGATTTTTAAGTTCCCTATTTGTCAACTTCTAATGTTTGAAAATGTAAGAACCAGATAACGGGGGGTTATTTGGATGCCTACCCCCGAAATCCTACCTAGACTAAAAAATTTCTTTTGGCACCTCCTATGGAGGAAAACTTAGTGAGTTTTTAGAAAAAATTTAGATGTGGTGGGTTGAGATATTGGGGGTGTGAACCAATCTTGTTGGAATTAAGTGGGTGTGGATAATTTCTTCAAGAAATAGTGGGATGTTTCAAAATTCTTTTGGAGAAAACCTACTTCAATCTCTACAATTCAAGATGAAATTATGTGAGTGAGGAGTGACTTTGTGTGTGAGAAAATGATAAAATGTGTCAAATTTTAATAAGCTAGGTGTAAATTTGCAACATGTGGACTTCCTTTGGTCCTTACAAATCTTGGTTACCTATCTTACTAGATGTCATTGGTACAACCTTGCGAAATTTTAAAAGCCCTAAAGAACTATCATGTGGATATATGGGTCCTTACCAATCCTTTAAACTCCCTAATGTGGTTTACACTAAGAAATCTTTGAAAAACTATCCTAGATTGCAAGCATGTGGGCATGTATGGGCCCATTACTTTGATCTTTAAACTCTCCTAGTGATGTAAACTAAGAAAGTAATTTCAAAAACAATCCTAATTTTGCAACATGTGGGCATGTGTGGGCCCTTACAAATTTAAGATGGTTTCAAAAAGAAACTAAGAGGAGCCCTAGGGGGGCTTTGTCCTCTCCTAAAGATTTTTTTAAGGGAGATGAAATGTCCCCTTAATCACCTTTCTGATTCTCAATATCGCTCTATGGTGCGAGAGAAGAGCATACTCAATGATTAAAGTTGATTTCTGGTCCCAATGCAAGTGTTTTTATATGTGATAGAAAAGAATATTAACTTAATTTTTACAATCAAAACAGACCATCCATGTAGAAACCAAAGAAAAAGAGGAGAAATATGGTTATTTTTACCTCCTAAGTGCCTATGTTTGCTAACCTTTCATGTGGGAAAGGAATCTAAGTGGAGTGCATTTACAAATTGCATTAAAGCAAGATTTTGAAGGCTAGGGGCCTTCAAATCATCACAAAAACTCTTACAATTTTGAAACTCTGGATAGATGCGCGGGTTACAGTTAAGACAAAGGTGCAGTGGGTGCACAATGCACAGAGAACTGAGGACCTTTTGGTGCATAGTGTGAAGAATGTGCAACTAACAGAAGTACTTTGTGCGCACAATGCTTTGAATGTGCTTTTGTGGGCTGAAATACCCGTGCACATTCTAATACGTGTCGGGGGTGAAAATTTTGAGTGGAATTCTCCTCCTCCAGCTCCAAACTTAGCTCTTGATAGGTAAGGCTAGGCCGGTTATGATTCCTCCAAGGCAAATAAGTCAAAAAGAAGTACTCTAAAAGCCCAAATAGGGAGGAAATTGATACCTTGTCCCCATTATGGTCTTCAATCTATTGTGTTTGTTTCGTCACTTGGGTGAGCAAAACAAGGGCACTTACAAGTCTAGTTGGTCCTACTAGACTAGACAGAGGTTAGTGCATGAGTTAGATAATCCAAACACATGAAATAAACAAGCAAATAAACTAAAAACAACTAAGGAAATAAAACTAGAATGCATAAGAAACTTTGAACCAAAATCAATCAACTAAATGACCAAGATTATTTCGCCAATGGATAACTATATTAGTTGGAAAAAAACCATAGAGAAAGGAGGACTTATGGATCCCCTCTTCCTCCTTGGGAGGGCTCTTGAGTTCCCTATTGGAGAGCTCTTCTTACACTGATAAACAAGAAAGCAAATGGTGAAGAAATCCAAGCCTATTCCCTCAAGAGGTGAATCGAATGGCCTATTGGAATGTTGTTAGAATGCTCCAAGGAGAAAAGAGGATTCTCAAGGGAGGATTGAGGAAGCATAAGAATACTATAGAAATTTTGTATTCTTAGTGCACCCATGGCCTCCATTTATATCATGTCTTCAAGGAATTATTCAACTGGTTCTTGGTGTGAACAAGGGGCCCTTTAGGGCACCCTTTGTTCTTTGACCAGCCCTCCATTCATATTCAACTTAGATCTGGGGGTCAAATCAAGTTGGGAGCTAGTCCATAAGTGGTTGAGGGGCCGACAAAAACCATAAAAATGTGTCGTTCACAGGAGTGTGCGGCTTTTATCATACACAACCACGCATATGGCACATTGTGTGCTCTACGAGATTCTTTGGCCTGTGCACTGTGCGTGTGCTTCCTTTAGTGAGTTAGCGCATGTCAATTTTTGTCTAGTTGTATAGTTTTTTTCTCTTCGAAATGCATTTTTGGTGCTGCAAGTGAACTAATAAGTGTTTGGAACTGTTGTATTTCTGTAAACATTTGCATGCAATGTTGCATAATAAATTTCAGTGATAACAAACATAATGATAAATGAGATGGAAAAAATTCACAAAGAAAACACACTACAGATTACCAACACAAGAATCTCTGAGACAAAACGTCCAAGAATCTCTGCTCAAAAGCTTTTCATTAACACAAAACTGAGTACACAATGTCCAAGAAGTTTTTTCCTCAAGTCCCAAACCTCTTCACCCTCGTTTCCTTCACCATATATAGAATTACATTACATTCTAACTCAATAGAGTTGAACTATTTAGGGTTTTTCATTCTAGAAGGAGTTACAATGAAATAGTAACTAATTGCAACCAACTCCTATATTTTAGGGTTTGATTTCTTAACTAACTAATACAACCAAAACATATTTCAATTACATATATTTAATGGAAAAATAGTTTATCTTTCGATTATGATGATGACTTGACAAACTCATCACATCTGACAGTTGAATATGCTTTGACATGGGCTGATTGCATGATTTCGCAGCGACCAGGAGACTTGTTGTGAAATCTTTGTTTCAACAGTTTCATAGCAAAACTGGTATAGTTGTTGTGAAATCTTTGTTCCTGATTGTTGATGCTGCAAAATTGCTTCAGGATTCATCCATCATTTCCAAACTTGAACAGACCTCACAAAAAAAAAACATGATATATCTTGAGTATTTTTAAATCATTCCACTCCCACTTGGGCCAACAAATCCATATTCTTCTTTGTAGTTTGTTCCTTCCTCAACCTATCCTTTGCCTGCAATGTTTTATTATGTCTGTATAATTTTTTTACTTGTTTGTGTAGAGGAAGATATCTCTTAACCATCCTCTTGTTGTTTTCCAAGGCTCCTTCACACAAATCCAAGTGTTCTGTTATCTTTCTTTTCATTTGTGTGTTTTCTTCCCTCAGTTGTACAATCACATCCTGAGCTTCTTTTAACTTTTTCCTTAGTCTATTAAATATCATGTTATCTTCTTCTGAATGAGATTGAACTTCAACAACTTCTTCAACCGCACACTAAACATGTATCTCATATCTGGTCTCTTCATCATGAACTAGTTTCCTTGTTGTTGATCGGGTCACAGGTCTGCTAGGTTTTTCTTTGTCAAGTACTTCTAGACTAAACAACACCTTTTTACTTGATGGGGGTTGGAGTTCCATGATTTCCTCAACTTCATGACAGGGAGATGCCTCATCTGCAGGAATTAGCTTCTTCATAGCTGACCTAGTTAGGGGTCTCTTGGGTTTTTCCATTTCTGCTACTTCAGGAGTGAAAATAAGTTTTTTTCCTTTCATCTTACTTCTCTTACTATTAGGGGTTTATTCATTGCTTTCAGTTGTCTTTATACCATGTTTTAATGTCTTTTTACTCTTTACCTTCTCCTTGGATCCTTTGTTGAGAGAAATTATGGTTGTAGTCTCAAGGGTTTCAATTAAAACATGATGTTGTTCTTTATTATTCCTCTTTTTCTTTTTAATCTGCTAGAAGTTGATTTATCATTTGTGGAAGTGATACTTCCCTTAGATGGTGGAGAACTAATGGCCTCTACAAAAAACCCTGCTGTAGAAAAAAAGGAACCCCATTCTCCATTTGTTTTCCTAAGCTCCTCAAGGACTAAAAGTTTGATAAGACTAAAATGAAAGAGACTAGGTTCAACTTGCTTAGACTTTAGTTGTAGTTTTTCAACCATCTTCCCTAAGCTTCTACAAATATAATATGGAATATTTAGAGCTTTCTTACCTATGAAATGCATGAGTTGTCTCATATGATACAAGTAGACCATGTTGAAATGCCCCTCACAAGTGAAATATCTCTAGATTACTCGCAACAACTTGTCATGGTGTTCTAGCATATGGTTCCTTGGCACCCCTTTTGACAAATTTTCATTATGATATTCTAGCTTAAAATAATCATTACAGTATGAAGAATCCAGAGCCATCCCCTCTAACACCTCTCACCTTGCAGGGGTATTTTTGTGGCTATTGCAATTGTCTGCTTTGTGACCTTAAATTCCAGTGATCCAACTCTTGTTTTGACTCCATCAAATTCATGGAAAATTGTTTGGCTACCTCCATTTGACCTCCCTGCAACTTTTCACAAAAGGTGAAGCATCCCATTGTTTGAAAAGATTCTCTGAAGATGGGATTTGAATTCAACAATTGCAGACCTTGGGGTTCAAACCTCACTATATCACCTCCCTTGCATATCTTCTTCTTTTGCTTGTCATGCTCCATGGTTGTTGGTGGAGAGTGATATATGATGGTGGGCATAAGGGGTAGCAAATTTTAAGCAGCGTGCAGGAAATCCTAGGTTTAAATTACCATTTTGATTGTGATATGTGAGGTGAATTAAACATTGACACATAGAACGCTCATATAAAGTAATTGAAGGATGGCAAATTTAAATTACCATATTGATTGGGATTGCAACATGTAAGGTGAAAGAAAGTTGAAAAGCTATTCCGAATTTCACACGTATTCAGTTTATTGAAAGGACTATATTTCAAATTTTGTCACTGTGTGAGCGTGTGGGGCCCTTGCATATATAGTTCACCTATTTGGTCACTTTGTGAAATCTCTACATACACATCGCCATGAAATAAATTGAAAGAGTCGTATTTTATAATTATTATAAGGTTTTTATTTATCCAAGGTAAAGGATACTTGATATTTTAATTTAATCTCATATATATATATATATATATTATATATATATATATATATATATGTGGTATCATTTAATATAATTATATAAAAAAATTCATAAAAAGATATTGAAAGAAAATAATAATTTTTTTTAATCCGAGAAATATTGACATATAAGTATTATTATTATTATTATTATATGATTATGTTATATGCATTAAAATAATTGGGATATATTTTTTATAGTTATTATTATTTTTTGATATCCCATTTAAAGGGTGGGCATCATGGGATAGTTTTTGTTTGATCTCGAAGGGAAATTGGAAATGACCTTTGTATGAGGACTAGGCATATTAACAAATAATCAAACAAATGTGTATGCTCTTCTTATTTAGGGTCTTTCTCTTGTAGTTGAAAGTAATGGCGTTGTCTAAATGTTCTATGTTTTGGTTTTTTTCGGTGGAATCCAACGACATAAATCTAGACGTAATCATAATTCCATGTTGTTTAAATTGCATTTATGAATGCATAAATGGATTCACCATGCTGAAAAACCTTGGGGCACTTGGATTATATGGACTTAGCCGCTCAAATCTACATATCCAACAATTTCTCACCGGATTTCGAGCAAAATTAAATATAAATATCCCTGAAAAAAGTCAAAACATAGAATGGTTATACTATAATGAAATCAATATCAAATAATTTATTTTCATAGGATATTTAAGTGTTGTTATCAAAACGATAGTTAAGAATCTAACCCCGTTTGACAAGAAGCTATCTCAGATTATTGCTCAAATTAACAAAGAAGTTCGCAGCTTGCATTCGATCTTATATTTTCATGCTCTAAGGAAATTCAATACTCAAGTGGACCTTTTGGCTAATGAAGCCACCTTAATCCCACAAAGGGTTTTGAATAAAAATTGGGGCAACACTTTTGTGCAGTCCCCTAAGGATATTATGGTTCAAATGAATTCCACGTCCCCTTGTCACTTATTAACACATAAATTACCAATTCAAAGCTCAAATCTCAAGTGCGGTGATGGTGTATGAAATGGCGACTTCCCACCTCCCTCACATGCTAGAAATAAGTTATGCCCTATCTTGCATATTCCTCATTGTGACATTTTGTTTACAAGGTGGGATAATGAGAAGAACAAAGATTTGCAAGAGGTTTAAGAAGTAGCTCAACTCTCACCTGGTAAGCTTTTCTCTTGGCCCGTGGATGGTTAAACCTCACTTAAAGGATTTAGTCTCTAAATAGTATCAATGGAGTGATATCTGTGTACGTTGTTTGTTTATTTTTTTGGGTTTCCGCTTATGAAATATATTTCAGTTGGATGCAATATTATTTGGGATGTAAGAGGGTCTTAGTCTCTAGGACCTTGTACATCCTTTATCTGTGTTTATTTCTAGTCTATCGTCTCAACTTCCCTCTCTTTGGGTTTTCATTTATTGTGCAAAATCTAAAGGTTTTGGGAAAGGGATTTTTGAAGTTTAAGAGTGGGAACATGATTCCCCATCAATTCTGTGTTATTGCAACTTTGTTGATGCTTTTGAGGAAGGATAGGTAGTTTAAAGTAGAAGGAAAATTTTCAGGTTACAATGGCTTTGCTTTGAATTTTCCATACACAAACATTTGTTCTAGGTTTAAAAAGCATAGACCATGGAGAAAATCAAGAGATTTGAAGGGCTCTTCATAGAGACAAAGATCTAATTCAATGCAATAGATCCTCAATCTTATCAATAACTGTTAAGGTGCATGAAAATGAGCATATTTATACCTCTCAAAATGCCTCAATAATGGGAGTCTTGATTCACTAGAAGCAAAAAATAAATGCATTGTAAGCAGAATGCAACATCCTTCGAAATATGGTCATAAATCTCAATAAGAACATGCATTCCACAACCTCAAATAAAAAAAAAATAGTTATTTCGGCCCATGCAAATCTTAAGAAAGAGAAAATTGCGCACCAACTCAATGATGAAATGGACACTCGACATTAGAACTCTCCTCCATCCAATGTAGGTTAGGATAGCACTCAACCGTCATGTCTTCTATTATTAAATAATTATTATGTTTTTTAAAGTAACTAGAATACTAGGTGTTTTTGTTAAGTTGTACACCAGGACAATTGGTATGTAATAACAAAAAACTCTAAAAAACACTCTATATCCTGTGAAAGTTATCAATTTTGTATGACTTTTAGAGCATTGCTTTTGTAAATTTGTTATTTAGATTTGTTACAACACACTTTTCGATAATATTTACTAATTCTAGCTTTTATACACCCCCACCCCCATATAAGGGGGTTAATATTAGAGAAAATGTAATA
>CBVK0101738294.1:0-15358 GCA_900067695.1 Picea abies | reverse complement strand
AACTTCCCGGGGTCGTAACTGTTGCATACGATCTCCGTTTTAGGCGTGTGATGGCCCGTTGGAAAGGTATCGTCGAGGAGATTTATTTTGGGGGCTTAATTATGCCTTCACTTATCAATGAGGAGCTCGAACCCGAAAAAACTTCATTTAGGCCCTCAAAATGGCCCCGGAAGTTAAAAACTACTAAAAATAGTAAATTGCAAAAATTGTCAGAAAACTGTTTTGAGCCAGTTGGACAAGGTGGGTGGCCACCGATATCCACCTGGATCACAGAGTCTCTAAGTTCTACTACGAGTCCAATTCCACTGGGATTCTTCCACTCAAGTTGTTGGAAGCTAGACATACAACCTCTAAGTTCTATAATGAGCCCAATTCCACTATAATTATTCCACTCAAGTTGTTTAAACCTAGATCCAAGATATCTAAGTTTTGCAACTAGCCCAATTCCATTGGAATTCCAAGTTCTTAGATGTCCATTGGATGGCCTTTCTGAACGACATAACTGCCCCCACGTCCCTTTTATTTTTGAATGATGTCAATTGATCTGCTGAATCCTCCAGGGTACGTTCTTTTGAAACAAAATGATGGGGCTGAAGAGACTTACTAGTTCCATATGCAGTCCTACGAAGAAAGTTGATAAAGGCAAAGAATTTGTTTGGGTGCCCGTTTAATGCAGTCAAGCGCGTGCTTGACGGGATATCATATGCTGTCCAGGGCGTGCTACACGAAGCTTAAGTTTGCCGTATTGACTCGGGTGAAGAAAAGTTTAAATCGTCGTATTCAATTGGGCATTATCGGGGTGAAGAAAGTTTTCGAAATTTCGTTGGTACCAATTGAAGGAAAATCGCAAAAAAAAAAAAGATTTGTTAATTTTACTCAGTATATGTATGCCGAAATCTCGTCAAGCTATTTTAATACTTGGTTCTATTGTTCCTTTAATTTTTTTTAATACATTATGGTTTTTTTCGTTACTTTTCTGAACATCATTTCATTTTTTTTAAATTAACTTTTGGTTTTTACTTAAAAAAAAAAAATTTAATTTTCAATGTTTTGTCAAATAATTTATATGGTTAATAAGCAAACAATTTATATAGTCAAAGCTTTTTTATCATAATATTTTAAATTTTTAGTTTTCGGAGTATAGAATAGTGGGTGATGGACTATTAAGGTACTCTTTTATGTGAGAACCTTTTAACTTTATGTGTGGTTTAAGGGGTAGCGTTGACATGCTTGGGGTTATAGTGGTAGTATTCAGATAACATGACCACGTGTCATACAAGCACATGATCACATGTCATACAAATACGAACCCAACTAGTTGTTAATTTTCCCAGTAAAAAATAAATCTAAATTTCTAATCTAAACAAATCATACCTAACCACAATTCATCACAAGGCTCAATTATATATTAAATAACAACAACAAATTGTTTTCACATTTCAAAATTTACTCAATTAATTGACCCATTCTCATTCTAATAATAGAGATATTTTGTTCTAAAATTTCCATCTCTTACATCATGAACAATTACAATTACAAATTTCTTATTTTGTTCTAAAATTTCCATCTCTTACATCATGCACAATTATAATTACAAATTCTTCTTCATCATACGGGGCTTAATTTAGGTCATCTCAATAGCTAGAGTGTCCAATCATTTGGGAAACTTGTAAGCTTTCCTCTATTAACTAGGACGTTTAAATTATTTGAGTAGTTTTGATGAAAGCTTTCTTTCATTTCCACTTTCAAGTCTGGAAATTTTTTTAGGTTAACTAAATTTTTTGAAGCATTGCTATGATTTTAATTTTAAGGTATAAAAAATAATACCAAATCACTTTTCTTCTTCTTTAATAATTAGTTTTTACAATTAAACATTTTTTTATGTTAAAGTTTTTGGAAATAAATTGTGTAAAAGATTTTTATTATCTAAACTTTTCTGGTGGACATTCCATCCATCATCAAGGACATATAACGCTGAAAGTGACAATAGAAAAGGGTTCTCGGTTGAGAATTTATAGACAACAGATAAAGTATGATTATGAACAAGACAATAAATAATTATTTTCCAAGATCTCATTTCAAACAATGATAAAATAGTCAAAGATCCGTTAGAAAATTTGAAATTATAAAAAATGAAAAGGAAGAAAACTATGATTAAATTAGTAAAATTCTCCTTGTGAAATATGTTGTTACTAGATATTTCTCTTGGCTACAACATAGAAATGCCTAGCACATTTTCAAACAAATAATGATTGATATATGAGGTTGGTCTATGGGCCTTTTTGATCCGAATTTTAATGAGCCTTTCAATGATTAATAATTAGAAACAAAGAGGCATGACATCATCTACTGAATCCTTTTAAAATTTTTAGAGAATGGATAGTAGATCTAGGAAAAAAAAATTGAAATGAAAAGTCAGGTATCCAATTCTAATAAATATGACCTTCCTCTTCAATGGAAGAATAACACAATTTTGATTAATTCACAACCCTTGAAAAGATGCAGGTTATTTGAGAAGATCCCCTGATAATCTACTTTTCCTTAAATCTAGTACTTGAAGCTTGGTACAATTGAACAAAGAAAAAGGGAGAGTCCTAGAAAATCTATTAAGATGCATCCAGAGAATATTCAAGATAATTGAAAACATTATGTGTGTATGTCCACTAAGTTTGTTCTTGGACACCTTGATCTGACTTGACTGCATATAATTCTGTAAAGATTGGGAACCTTTCCATTCAATTGGTTTTTTTTGATAAATCTAACATCATTAGATTGACACTTTTGTCAATATCCTTAGGGATTATTCCTCTAAGTTTATTGTTGGACACTCTCAAAAATACCATCTCTTTTGTAATTCCCTAGAGATGTCGGAATCCTTCCACTCAAGTTGTTGGATTCTAGAAAAAAGAATTCTAAGTTTTGCAATGAGCTCAATTCTAATGGAATTCTTCCACTCAAGTTGTAGGACGATAAAGACACATTCACTAAATTCTGCAATAAGCCCAATTCCATTGGAATTCTTCCACTCGAGTTGTTAGAATCTAGAGACAGGAATTCTAAGTTCTGCAACGAGACCAATTATGTCAATTATGTCAGAATTCTTCATCTCAAGTTGTTGGAATATAGGGACACGAATTCTATGTTCTACAACAAGCTCAATTCCTCTAGAATTCTTCCATTCAAGTTGTTGGATGATAAAGGCAGGTTCACTAAGTTCTGCAGAGATCTCAATTCCACTAGAATTATTCCATTCAAGAAGTTGTTGGAATCTACCATTGAATTTGTTAGATGATAAAGGTGGGCTCACTAAGTTTTGCAGTGATCTCAATTCCACTAGAATTATTCCATTCAAGTTGTTGGAATCTAGAGACAAGAATTCTACGTTCTGTAGCAAGCCGCTGGAATTCTTCCACTCAAGTTGTTGGAATTTAGAAAAAGGAATTTTGAGTTCCACAACGAGCCCAATTCCACTGAAATTCTTCCACTCAAGTTGTTGGAATCTAGAGACATGAATACTGAGTTTTGTATCAAGCCCAATTTTTCTAGAATTCTTCCACTCGAGTTGTTGGATGATAAAGATAGGCTCACTAAGTTCTGAGCGAGCCCAATTCCACTTGAATTCTTCCAATCAGGTTGTTAAAACCTAGATCCAGAGTCTTTGAGTTTAAATTGTTGTATTGACTCGGGATAAAACAAAGTTTCCTATGAAGACACTGGAAAAGTCGTAGAGGAAGGTTGGAAAATCATACAAAGTTGAGATGCCGTGTGGACTGGGGAGAATAGGGAGAAAGTTAACAAAGGTGAAAGAATTTTGTTAGGTGCTCGTTTAATGCAGTCCAGTGCGTGCTTGACGGGATATCATATGCAGTCCAGGGTGTGCTACACGATGTTTAGTGAGATCGGAAGAGCGTCGTGTAGGGAAAGAGTGTAGATCTCGAATTCTTCCACTCGAGTTGTTAGAATCTAGAGACAGGAATTCTAAGTTCTGCAACGAGACCAATTATGTCAATTATGTCGGAATTCTTCATCTTAAGTTGTTGGAATCTAGGGACATGAATTCTATGTTCTACAACAAGCTCAATTCCTCTAGAATTCTTCCATTCAAGTTGTTGGATGATAAAGGCGGGCTCACTAAGTTCTGTAGAGATCTCAATTCCACTGGAATTATTCCATTCAAGAAGTTGTTGGAATCTACCATTCAATTTGTTGGATGATAAAGGCGGGCTCACTAAGTTTTGCAGCGATCTCAATTCCACTAGAATTATTCCATTCAAGTTGTTGGAATCTAGAGACAAGAATTCTACGTTCTGCAACAAGCCACTGGAATTCTTTCACTCAAGTTGTTGGAATTAAAAAAAAGGAATTCTAAGTTCCACAACGAGCCCAATTCCACTGAAATTCTTCCACTCAAGTTGTTGGAATCTAGAGACATGAATACTGAGTTTTGTATCAAGCCCAATTTTTCTAGAATTCTTCCACTCGAGTTGTTGGATGATAAAGATAGGCTCACTAAGTTCTGAGCGAGCCCAATTCCACTTGAATTCTTCCAATCAGGTTGTTAAAACCTAGATCCAGAGTCTTTGAGTTTAAATTGTTGTATTGACTCGGGATAAAACAAAGTTTCCTATGAAGACACTGGAAAAGTCGTAGAGGAAGGTTGGAAAATCATACAAAGTTGAGATGCCGTGTGGACTGGGGAGAATAGGGAGAAAGTTAACAAAGGTGAAAGAATTTTGTTAGGTGCTCGTTTAATGCAGTCCAGTGCGTGCTTGACGGGATATCATATGCAGTCCAGGGTGTGCTACACGATGTTTAAATTTGCCGTATTGAGTCGAGTGAAAACAAAGTTTAAATCGGGCATATTGACGTGAACAAAGTGAAAAAATAATATTGAATCAATTTTTTTCATTAATTAATTTTGATAAAAAAAATTAATTTAATAATTAATTACACTCTTCAAACCTTTATAATTTAATTGTGTTTAACTTATTTTATATGCAATAAGAAGAAAATTAAACAAAATTATTATAACAAAACCAGTATTGACTCTGGTGAAAACAAAGTTTAAATCGTCGTATTCAATCGGGCATATTGAGGTGAAGAAAGTCGCAGAAAGCCAAAAATGTTTTTGGTTGAGACTAATTGAAGAAAAATAGCAAGCGATACTATCAATTAGTCCCAACCAAAAACTTTCTAGTTTTTGGTTGGGACTAATTGAAGAAAAAATGGGATTAATTGGGACTAATCTAAAATGGTTAGTACTAATTTCAAATCAAAATTACCATTTCCCTTTTCATTTTGAGTAGTTGGAAAAGACTAGAACAATTAGATTATGTTACTATTTAATAAACATATTTCGGTGACTTAGTAAACATATTTCCCTGACATATTTAGTAAATTATTTAGTATACATATTTCTCTGACATATTTAGTAACCATATGTTACTATGTTACTAATGTAAATGTGTGTTTGGAAGTCACAAGTTCAAATAGGTCAATTCTCAACCTGGTAGCTAAAGAAAAATAAAAACCATATTTTACTTCTTTTGGATTTGTTGATCATTGAAATTTTATTTGATTTAATAGTATGTGACATACTAATAAATGTGCTCGAGATGATGAAGTGGTCTATTGGTATCATAACACACAAGGTGGAAGGTCTTAAGCAACAAGTTCTCCACTCCCTACCACAACAAATACAATTCCAATTTGGGTAACAATACCTCTATTCCTAAGTATACAACAAATACAATTCCAATTTGGGTAACAATACCTCTATTCCTAAGTATGTGTATGTCAAATCTTGCCAAACTATTCTAATAATTGGTTCTCATGTTCTTCTAAAAGTTTAATTTATTATGGTTTTTTTATTCTTATTTTTCTCAACATCATTTCTTTCTTTTTGGTTTTTGTATTTATAAAAAAATCACCCTCTTCAATACCTTGTTCAATGATTTTTTATTTTTATTTTTCTCAACATTGTTTTTTTTTTTTAAATTCAATTTCTTCAATACCTTAAACAAACAATTTATATAATCAAAAATCCTTGCACCATAATATTCTAAATTTCTACTTTAATACCTTAAGCAAACAATTTATATAATAAAAAATCCTTGCATCATAATGTTCTAAATTTCTAATCCACTTTACTATTGATACAACATTTAAAAAAATCAAAATCATACCTGGCCACACAATTCATCACAAGGCTCAATTATATGTTCAATAGTAACAACAAATTGTTTTCACATTCCAAAGTCTACACAATTGATTGACCTATTCTAAAAATCTAATAATCACTTGTGCACCATAGAGATATTTTGTTCTAAAATTTCCATCGCTTACATGATTTACAATTAAAAATTCTATTGAACTTAATTTAGGTAATCTCAATAGCTAGAGCGTCCAATCATTTGGGAAACATGTAAGCTTCCCTTAATTAATTAGGAGATTTAAATTAAAGAAAAGCTCTTATATTTGAATAGTTTCGATCCAATACTATATTTTCATTTTCATTTCCACTTTTTAGTTTGGAAATATTTGGAATTTGAATACCTTTCGGGTTAGTTAAAAAGTTTGAAGAAATGCTAAAGTTATGATTTTAATTTTAAAGTATAAAATAATAATATTATATTATTTTTCCTCTTATTTAATAATTAATTATATTATTCAAACTTTTATCATAAATTAATGGTTTCAATAATTAATTTTAATAATTAAATATTTTTTTTTTAATAATTAATTATACTCTTCAAAATTTCATTATAAATTAATGGTGTTTAACTTATTTTATATACAACATGAAGAAAATTAAACAAAATTATTATAACAAAACCAATGTATGGGGAACATGATTGTGGAGGTCTTTATTGGAAAGGAGATAATTTAAGGCCCTCTTCGAATCAAAGGGAGCTAGAACCTTCAAGGATACAATGTTTACATTCATTGTAATCTCCCAGAGCACTTGTGTTGCATTCTTCAACGCTTTTTATACCATGAGAAGCGATGACTTCAGTATGTTTAAATTATTTTCTCTTCATTAAGGTTTCTCTATCTATCTGCATGTCTACCTACAGATTTTGTTTTATTGATATCCACTATATTGTATGCTTTTGATTAGGATTAGTGCTTTTAATCTTACAACTCCCTTAACAGAGGAGAGATTGAAACCACTTGTATTTGAAATTCGTAGCACTTATTTATCTCCATCCATGGTAATATTCCACTGGACAAAATTTTAAGCTAATGAAATTATTGTTTGGTATATGTTCAATTGGATACTCGTTTCTCACTGAAGGTGAGGAATCATGATTTTGACAAAAAACCATGAGAAATAATAATATTAATATATGTTTTTATTTTCTCTGGCTCTAGCTCTATTATGTACTTCTATTGTCCTACTACTATCCAAAAGGAAAATTTATGTTATTGCCTAGATATGGCAAGGATTTGGGATAACCTTGTCTCTCAGTAGTATAGCGTTTTGTTGTTAACTTTGGCATGACCGAGCTATGTCTGTAACTTAGTCGAACCATGTAATTCAGAAGAACCATATGATGTTAATACAAAGAGAGACCCAAATTTTGGAATTATTGTGTCTGTTTAGCTTTTGATTATCTTGAATATTGCTTCATATTATCTTTATGTCAGATATACTTAATTGGATATAGCTTCTTTATGAATGCAACGCAACTTTGTTTTCTTTAATATAGGTTATGAATGTTCAGACAGTTCCTGGTTTAATCTATCTTGTGCAAGACTAACAGTGATCCTGAGATAGTATGGATTTGTCTAAGTATTCTTCTTACCCTTCCTTGTCTTCCTCATCTTTTTTGCGTTTTGGGGAGACTTCTTCCCTTCAAGGAAGATGAAAATGTCAGTTCTCTAGACTACTTCAGTACCTTTTGTTGGTAACCTGAGAAGGACCCTGGTCTGAGCGATTCCGCACCAACAAAATGGTTTCATTGTTGGGACCTGCTTCATAAGGGAACCTGTAGGGAGAACGCTTCCACAAATCCACCAATCCGATATTCACCAGTGGTGAGAGAGAAATTGTGACGCCTTCATATGGAAAGAAGCAGAGTTGCGAGGTAAATTTGTGAAAGATACAAGAGAGGTTGTCTTTTACTTAGAAAGATCAAGCGACCAGTATGAGATATTCTGGGTTAAATTTTCAGAAGAACTATTCCATTGGACAGATAGGATCCAAGAAGCTCTGGAATTCCAAGAACGAGTCAAGAAGACATGTACTTGGAATACAGAAAAGATTGCAGTGCTTCATCGGTTGGATCGCCCGATCACACGAGCAATTGATTTTTGGGTCGATACAACTCTTGAAGGATACATTATCGAGTTTGCAGATGAGAATCACCAATATTTTTCAAGGGCAGAGGAGGATTTCAAGAAATACACACGAGGAAGGCTACTGAGATAAATTCCCCTGTGGATTAAGGTATTCTTGATGGAGGATGGGATGTTGACTATCTCCTCGACTGAGATGACAACCTAAACACCCACGCTTGGGGTGGGATCATGGCCTAAGAAAGGGGAGAGGGTTCTTTGATAAAAGGGGGAGTGGAAAGAAATAGACGTGAGTAAGGAGAAAGCCTTGAAAAGAGCCACCATAGTTGAGAAGTGGTGGCATGGTAAGATAAAGAAATCAGTAAAGCAGTCTGAGGTGTTGAGGAAAGAACTCAGACCATGAGATGTCGATGAAGGAAAGAAGGAAGAGTTGAGGAAGATGAGAAGACAGGGAAGATTGGCCAGTCAAAGACTAAATGAGAGAGAAGAGAAGAGAGAAAGAAGTCCCCAAGAGGGTGGACAAGAAGAGTAATGTGTCGAAGCAAGGGAAGATCAAGTTGACATGGATCTAGCAAAAGAAAGAGAAGATTCAACCTCAATACCAGGAAAGATCAAGAATCCGATCGAAGAGTCCACTCCGAAGGATGAGAAAGAGACCCCCCAGATCAAATAAACCTGCCCAGAAGCCATGGAACCAACCTCAAATCATTTTTCTCCCAATTGTCTTCTATACCAGTGGTAAATTCTATACTACCTTCTTATGATATTCCTATTTCAATTCAGTTAGTTAGTCATAGTCGGTGAGAATGAATACTGGGAGGATATTGAGATCCCTTGGTATATCGCAACCAAGACTGTTAGGGTTTAATTTGATAGGAGTAGTAGGATCAACAATGGCTAGAAATGTGGGAGGTTCGATCGCTCGATACCCAAAATTTTTGGGTAAAGGAGATGAGGATGTTGAGCAACATTGGTTTATGTGTTAAGCGATTTGGAGGTCCAGAGGGACTCTAGATTCAAATAAAATGGTTGAATTCCATACTATCTTGAGAGGTCATGCTCTCAAATGGTACATGAAGGCTATTGATCCAGGAGGAGCGCAAGGACATGCGTTCACACTTGGTCAAGTTTGGATAAATTTCATAGCATAGTTTAAGCTACCTCAGTCAGAACAACAAGCTCTGTCTGAGTTGCACGAAATTCAATAGAGGGAAGGAGAATCAGCTTGGGAATATAGTCAGAATTTTAAGGATTCCATTTGGAGGCTAGTGCATCCAATTCATGAAGATCACCAAAGAGAGTGGTATATCTAGGGATTGCTACCTCTGACATGAATTTTGTTAACACAACAACGGATAACCACCTTGACAGATGCCTTGGAAAAATCAATGAAGATTGAAGCCATGGAAGGATATCTAGGGAGACTAAGGGTGACCAGACCCCCAATGGATGCAAATTTGGTGCAAATCCAAGGACAAATATCAACGCTGAAAGAGACGATTCAAGAATTGACAATACCTAGACCAGGATGACCTCAAGTTTGGTGTACCGGATGTTACACAGAGGAGAATATGACAAAGAAATTTTCATGTATGAGGGGAATGGGAACTCCTCACAATCCGATGGGACCCTCACCAGGACCCACGAGAGGAGTTGCGCAAGTATCTGCGAATTTACCATTCCATACCCCAACCCTATATCATGACTTTCCAAGAAATCAGGCATCACAATCAGTTGAGTATTGCGAGATCTGATGAACTCATGGGAATGTGCCAAGGCAGTTCCCTATTATTCAAAAGTATTTTATTGTACCGAATATCGTACATTGTGAGTTTTGTGCATCTACCACGCATGCTACGAATCAGTGTAGAGCATTGGATGCACTTCCAGACAACTTGGATTGAACATCATTCAAGGTGAATGAAACCCCTCAAGGATCGGGAAGAGGTTGAGGAGACTTTAGAGGAGGAAGAACCAGGGGAAGAGGACAAAGTATATGCTACAATTGTGATGAGCAAGGTCACATGGATAGGGATTGTCGTCAACTGAGACGACCATGGTGCTCTCACTACAAAACCAATCGACACACAAATGAAGACTTCCCAGAGCTAATTGCGAAATGGGAAGATCAGGTACATCAACGAGGAGTCAACTTAATTGGCTCAGAGATAAATAGGGAATTCAAGGGACATCTACCCAAGATTAATATGATTACTTGCAGAGGAGAAAAAACCAGCACAAATGCTGATAATCTGCCTAAGATCCATAAATTAGCACCCAAGGAGGACATGTATGACCCTTTGAAACAAAATCTATTCTTTGAAGATGCAATAGAAGTATTCTAGAGTATCCTTGGCCTTGAAATAAAAGAAAACCCCCCTCATCCCACCATTTATCCTAATATTTTGCAATTCCCTACCTCACCACCTTCACCCTGAAACCCCATAATCCCGATGAGGCAACCTGAGTAGTCTCAAAATGTAGTCAACCTTTGGTTTTAGTTATTTTTTGATATTCTTGGGAATGCCCGACTGACAGAGAAGTTGCATAATGCCTTGTATCTAGTCCTAGGAATGGAGGAATCCCCAGAAGCTAGAATAATGACTAATCTTCCTGAGAAGAACACTCAGAGAGTGCAAATAAGGAAAATACGGATTGGGAAAGAGTTTAGATTAGCAGCCCAGCTAGATGATTTTGAGATTAAGGATTTTATGTTAGATCTAGGATCTAATGTTAACATACTGACTAAAAAGACTTGGGAATATTTAGGGACACCCCAGTTGACATATTCCCCAATCCAATTGAGAATGGCCAATTAGTATTGTATTTTCCCAATAGGAAGGCTGGAGAATGTGGAGATAGATGTTGCGAGAGTAAAGATTGTAGCTGATTTTGAGGTGATCGAAATCATGGGGTATAAGGACCCTTATCCTGCACTACTTGGTATTGATTGGGCTTATGATAACTATGTTTTTATTGAATTGAAGAGGGATACTATGATATTTGAAGTAGACGGAATAAAAATAGTTCATCCCTTGGATCCGTATGTAGGCCCCCGATACACGGAGTCAATGAACAACAATATGGAAGGAGAGGATCTAGATCAGTTATACACCGTAACAGCAGGAACGAGAGTAGATTACATCAATCCTACTGTTGATGGATCAGTAAGTTGGAGGAGCATACAATCGACGGATGGAGATTCATAGCTAACATTTGAAAGTTGGAAATAGGGTGCATATTAAATATTTTCAAGATGATGCGCAACTATTAGAGAAATGAGATGGGTTGGAACCGAGGTTAGAGAACATCCAACATACAATGATACCTCATACCTTGGCAGTTTTCTGGTTAGCATGGAATAAAATATAGAAGAAGATCAAAGGATCCTAGTTCTGGATTTAGCCCTGGAAGACACCCTTGCTAGGTGGTGGGCTAGTCACAAAGCAATAATTAGGAACTGGGAGGATGTAAAGCATGCTATCCAATGTAGATTTCAAGATAAGGAGCAACTAAAATCATAGATGCGGATGGATTTTCAAGTTGCGCAACTGTTCAATGGACAATATGATCCTAAAGCACATATTGAACAATGTGTAAGACAGTGACAAGTTGTGGAAGTACCATCTCACTTGTGGGTTCAAGTGTTTCCCCATTCACTAGGTCTGATCCTGAAAGCCTAGTACATTCATGAAGAGACCAGAAGGCAGATCAACAGTTAGAAAACTTTAGCAGATCAATTTTGCAAGGACTTCTCTTTTACAAGTAAGTACCCTAAGCTTAAGATAGTCCTACAAAGGACTTCTCTTTTACAAGTAAGTACCCTAAGCTTAAGATAGTCCTACAAATAATTAAAGAAATCCTTTTTACCAATGTTTGTAAACGAAAATCAGAACCAGTGGTATGTGCTAATCATAGTCAAGTGCCTCAGTCTAACCTTCACTTGGACACAGACAAGACACCCATAGAATCCTATAAAATCGAGAAGGAATTGGAAAACCATGATGATTTTAAAGAACTGAGAGATTTATCCATTAAGGAAACAAAAGTAAGTAGAGAAATCCAGAACACTCTACCCAGTCATATTGATAGCTCTTATAACCATCCATTGAAGTTGAGGTAGGTCAACATAGGAACTACCGAGAAACCCAAGATAGTTGTCGTAGGAGATTACTGGGATGAGAAAACTAGCCAGGAAATACATAGCCTATTGCAGGAGTATGAGAACTTATTCCTAAAGACATTCTCATAGCTAAAAGGGATAAAAGGGACTATGGAAGAGATGAAAATTGAACTAAAACCAGGTTCAAAACCTGTAAGGCATAGACCATATCATCTTAACCCTAGGGTGAAAGAGAAGGTTAAGAGGGAAATAGACAAGATGCTTGAGGCCAGACTTATTTTTCTAGTTGAAGAAGCAGAGTGGGTTAGCCCCATAGTCATCCAGATCAAGAAAGGTACAGAGGACATTAGGGTATGTGTAGAATACAAAAGCCTTAATTTTTCCTGTGTGCATGACCCTTTTCCCACACCTTTTACTGACGAGGTGCTAGAACAGGTTGTGGGGAAAGAGTCTTACTCATTTACGGATGGATTTTTGGGGTATCACCAAGTGAGAATTACTGAAGAAGAAAAAAAGAATACCACATTAATAACAAAATGGGGGTCGTTTGCATATAATGTGATGGCCTTCGGTCTAAAGAATGCCCCTGCAGCTTTTTCCTGGATTGTAATAGCATCCTTCCGAGAATTTATTCACAAATTTATAGAAGTTTATATGGATGACTGGACAATGTACAATATGATGAAAGAACATGTAGCGCTACTACGACTGATGTTTGATTGGTGTAGGGAATTGCAGATATATTTAAACCTCAGAAAGTGTATCTTTTGTGTGCCACATGGCAATATGTTAGGCCACATAGTATGTCGAGAAGGAGTGTTGGTAGACCCAGCCAAAGTTGCACCTCAGAGTTACAATGGGGCTCTGAAGGCCTTTTTATGTTAAACAGGAATTCCAAAATCCTATATATCCAAAAACCTAACCCTAGGAGGTGAAACGCCAAAAGTCATGTGGGCCCCGTTTGGGTAAGTTAGTACATTAATTTCTCGGGGTCGTAACTTTTTCATACGATCTTCGTTTTAGGTGCATGATAGCCCGTTGGAAAGGTGTTTGAGAGAAATACACATTCCGTCATCAAAATTCAACTTTGTCTGTAGGTTGACTGTGGCGAGCCAAAAAAATAATGTTTAGGGCCCCAAAACGGCCCTGGCAGTACAACAAGATGTGCTGACATGAAAAGATAAAAAATAAGTCGGTTGGATTAGGTGGGAGGCCACTAGTATCCCCCTCGAAGATTTGTATGGATTCAAACATTCCCGAAAGTGTAAAACCCACAATTACAAGGAAGTACAGAAGAACATGTTGAACTAAAAAACTAACAAAAAGAGCTAGTTGGAACAAGTGGGTGGCCACCAATATCCACCTGGATCAATCCTGCCCCCTTAGGAAGAAATGGTCTCCATTGCATTGAGTGCCTAGGGAAAAGAGGAAAGCATTTTATGAATTTGAATCTTGGTGAGTTGCGTGATTTGTTGGAGAAGTTATGCTGCTTGGTTTGTGGAAGACTGTCACCAGCATGTTGCTGGCAAGATTGAATATGCTCAACCAATCTGTTGTCTTTAGGTTTGACAAGGTGTTATGTAGGCACCATTATAGGTGAAGAAACAATCTATTTTTGTTGGATATAAGGTGTTGAGGATGTAGTGGTTGTAGAGGTGTTCTATATATCCTTTGAATAGACTGTGAAGAGGATGAATTTTGCAGTATGAGATATTACCTTGCGACACTGTTTTGGTGGAGAAGTAGTTAGAACTACCTCTGGTATCCTATAGAGCTGACCTCCCAAAGTAATAATGACACTACGGGGTCTAGACTCATATATATCACGATGTCTCCACATATATGGTTCTCCCAAAACCACATCATAGACATCAAGAGGGGCAACATCACACATTACCTCATCCTTGAAGGGTTGGAAGCCATAGGACAGGCGACACTATTGGTTGACATGAAGATCTTGTCCCTAGTGAAGTCAACCAATGTTGTATGGTTGTGGGTGTCGTGTTGTCGAAAATCCCAACTATTTGACGGTATTAGCTGAGATGAATTTCTTCTGGCTGTCGTTATCAACAATGAAATGCAATGGGGTCCCCTTCACCCACATCTATGAATGGAAGAGGCACTCCCTCTCTTTAAGATATAATGATTCTTCTGGTTCAATTATTGTGGTCGCAAAAGTGGTAGTCGGGTCTGCGTTGATGATCTGTCTGTTTTTAATATTTTCTGGATCAAATTTTGAATCAGGGTTCGGCTCCGTGTCTTTGACCTTAGCCACCAATGACTGTTTCGAGCGACATTCATTGGTGTTGTGCCAAGGGATTTTGTGGAAGTCACACCACTTCCCAATGTCATTCTTCGTCTTTCCTTTACCATTCTTGTCATTTGTATTAGACTGGTTGTCTGGAGGTTGTTGGTTAGGGCCGTCCTTACCATGCTTTGGTTGTAGAAAATTTTCAGACCCGAATTACCATTTGTTTTGGTGCATAAATTTCTACTCGATTTTGACAACATATCAATAGGCAACTCCTAATGATGAGATGTTTAGGAAATCCATTTTCATTTGGATGTACCTATGTAGAGCCCCATGGTATTTCAGAACCAGATGTCGCTCAGGTCTTTGATACCCATCTTGGTGTGCAAGGTATGGAAATGATTTGTGAACTCTGACACTATTTGGCTCTTCTCTTGCCACAGTGTGGTCCATATCATGTACTAGTCTTCATAGTTATCAATAGGATAATACTATTCTTTGATCGCATCCCCAAAAAAATCCCAAGTTGGATTGACCCCATATATTCCATATTCCTCTGTGGAACTTTGCTCCCAGTAAGTTTCCCACCAATGTTTGACATGGGGGAGAGCCTTGAGGAGTGCGAAGGTGATTGTTTCCCTGTCTGAAAATTTTTGAACAGAGAAATAAGCTTCTAATAGATT
>CBVK0101738168.1:0-11302 GCA_900067695.1 Picea abies | reverse complement strand
TCAAAGATTGCAAGCCCAATCACTTCTTTGCAAAAGAAGGGAGTGAAATTTGAATGGACTTCCAAGTGTGAAGAGATATTTTATCAGCTGAAAGACATCTTGACAAGTGCACCAATATTGAATATGGCAGACCTAGATGAAAATTTTGTTGTGTGCATTGATGCATGCAAAGAAGGGCTTGGTGGAATTCTTAGTCAAAAGGATCATGTGGTATGTTATGAGTCTAAAAAACTAAAAGAGCATGAGATAAATTATGCCACACATGATCTAGAGTTATCATCTATTGTACATGCATTAAAAATGTGGAGGCATTACCTTATGGGTAAGAAATTCAAGCTAAGAACAGACCACTGTGGTCTGAAATATTTGTTTGTACAATCAACACTAAATGCAAGACAAACTAGATGGATGGAATTTCTAAGTGAATATGACTTTGAAATTAAGAATATAAAAGGCAAAGAAAATCAAGTGATTGATGCACTCAGCAGGAGAGCTCATGAAGTGCATGTGTAATCCATCAGCATATACAGGACATATCTAAAAGATCAAATTATTGCAGTAGAAAATTCAAATCAGCAATATGTGAAAATAAAAGAAACATTACATCAATGAAATTTTCAGTAGAAATTTAATTGTTATGAGCTGAAGGAAGATGGGATTCTCATGTACAAAGGAAAGGTGTAAGTCTCGAATTCTAGTGAGATGAAAAATGCAGTTATGAAGGAAATGCATAATGTGTCTTATGTTGGACACCCAGGATATCATAATACAATTGTAGTAATAAGAATCCAATACTTTTGGTCAGGAATGAAGAAAAAAGTGGCTAATTACATAGCCATATGTCTAGAGTGCCAGAAAGTGAAGACTGAGCATAGGCATCCAGCTAGGTTATTGCAGCCATTTCCCATTCTAGAATGGAAATGGGAAGTAGTTATTATTGATTTTATCACAAATATTCCCATAACAGTGAAGCAACATGACTCCATCATGGTGGTGGTGGATAAATTAACTAAATAAACACATTTTATTCTGTTAGGTAGCTAGAGATGTAGGGGGGGGGCAGAGGGCCCATAGTGATAATAGTGGAGGTCATTCAATGTAAGGTGGACTAGGTCCACTAGGGTAGTTAGATATAATAAATGTAAGAGGACTTCTTAGAAGGTTCTACTTTTATATTTATATTTTTATATAAATAGATATTTTTTTTATCACAAGTATCGCTTAGACCTAGACTTTATTTTTCTGGGTTGGGCAACATTTTATTAGGGAAATTGCTTTAAATATTTCTCCTCACATTATTCATTCTAAGGCCATATAGGTTCATTCATTTATTAATTAGCAACACGACGTGCCCTCCAAGATGCACTAGGTGCTCCAAGGGTGCCACTCGCCCCATTTTATTTCCCTTACGCAACGTGCCCTTCAGAACGCACTACGTGCTCCAAGGGTGCCACTCGCCTCTTTCTATTTTTCTTGTGCGACATGCCCTTCAGGATGCACTACATGCTCCAAGGGTGTCACTCATCTCTTGACTGACTTGGTAGACATTAAAAACCCCTAGAGTCAGTACTCCGCTAGGTGATCTTGTGGGAGACTAAGGGCCTCTAAGGAATCAGGCCCTTGCCTTATTGTGTGCCCCTTAGAATCATCATGAGAAAATGTCATAGTCGGCCCTCATGGCATTGTGGGTCTTCTCGAACTAGGTAATTGTTAACCTATAGTTCGAGCCATGATGGGAGTGCTAGTAGGTTGTGGTAGGTTTGTTTTCCACACCTCTCCCTCAATGTCTCTTGTAGTCGTGTGTGACCCCTTTACTCCACATGTGAGTTTGGTCAGCAAGCTATCATCAGCCTGCATCATCAACAAATTATGTTAGAAATGATATCCATAATCATAACATATAATCAGATGCACATATATCATATATACAACAATAAAACCCAATAGTCCACTTCCTGACTCGATCTAGAGTCCAAGGGTTTCATCGATTCCTCTTCATCCTCGAGGTCTAAAATCTTTCACACTCTCGAAAACCGAGTCAATAGAACCTGTCTATGTCAATAAAGAAAAATAACATGTCATCAATCCATAACGCCTCACAATCATAATTAATGCCCAATAGTATAATAATCTAGATCACTTGCAAGGAAGTGTCCTCAAGAATAAGTTTTCTTAGTGCATGCAAGAGCGAGATGTTATATTGGGAAGATCATGTTCGACATGTTGACGGGGTGCTACAACTACTAAAGGAGAAACATTTATATGCCAAAGCATCCAAATGTTTCTTTGGGGTGAAGGAGGTAGAGTATTTGGGTCATATTGTATCTCATGAAGGTGTCAAGGTATACCCTAACATGATTAAATCCATAATGGACTAGTCGATTCCCAAAAGATTGAAGAACCTTAGAGGATTTTTGGGTTTGACAATTACTGTGATAGTTGTTTTAGGAACTATGGAAGAATAACAACACCTTTAACTGCATTAACCAAGAAGGATGTATTTTCATGGACTCCGGAGGCAACTAAATATTTTGAACAACTTAAAGAGGCAATGTGAAAATATCTTGTCTTGAACACAACAAACTTCACAAAAACCTTTATTGTGGAATGTGATGCCTCGGGAAATGACATTGATGATGTTCTAAGGCATGAAGGAAGGCCCCTTTCTTTTTAAATTTGGACACTCAAGGGAAAGGAATTACACACACCCATTTATGAGAAGGAAATGATGGAAATATTATATGCAGTGAAGCAATGACCCACTTACTTAATAGGTAGACACTTCAAGGTAAAAATAGATCATGAAGGTCTTAGATACTTCTTGGAACAAAGACTATCTTCAGAAGAACCAAAAAAATGGGTGACCAATATGTTGGGTTATGAAATTGAAATCATATACAAAAAATGGAAGAAAAATGTTGTGGCAGATGCACTCTTAAGAAAGAATGAAGATGTTGAGACATTTCTCTATGCTATCTCTGTCATCCAACCTGATTGGATAACAAAATCAAGTGATAAATGGAATAATGATAAATAAGTTTGGACTCTCATTCAAAGGTTGCAGCAAGATTCCAGTGCATTTGATACATTTACATGGAAAAATGATTCACTATGGTACAAAGATTGCTTATATGTATGTAAGAACTTCTAACTCAAACTAAAGGTACTTTTGGATTTGCACACCTCTCTAGTAAGAGGGAACTCACTATTTTTGAAAACCTATCATAGGGTCAAGAGGGAATGTTTTTGGGATGGCCTTAAAAATGATGTTCAAAGGTTTTTGGCAGAATGTTTGGTTTTCCAAAAAAATAAGGTGGAAACAATTAAGACCCTATATATTTTACAACCATTTTCCATTCCAGGTCAATGTTGGGAGGCGGTTTCCATGGATTTCATCACATGGTTACCGAAGTCTAAAGGAAAGATTTTCATCATGGTGATTTTTGATAGACTTACCAAGTACACACACTTTTGTGCACTGTATCATTCTTTCAAAGCTAGTACAGTTGCTACCTCATTCATGGAGACAGTTCAAAAGCTACATGGAAGCCCAAAGAATATTGTAATTGATAGAGATCCCATCTTCACTCAACATTTTTGGACATAATTATTTTATTTCTTGGGTACTAAATTGGCTCATAGCTCATCTTATCATCCTCAATCTAATGGAAAAAATGTGGTAGTGAACAAATGTCTGCAAGGATACCTTCTTTGATTTGTATCTGATAAACAAACACAATGGTTCAAGTGGTTACCCTTGGTAGAATGGTGAAACAAACACAATGGTTCAAGTGGTTACCCTTGGTAGAATGGTGGTATAAAAGTTCCTTTCATACTACAACAAAAATGACACCATTTATGGAACTTTATGGATATCAACCACCATCCATAATTTCTTCTCTAAAATAAAAATCTAAATTTCAAGTAGTGGAAGATCACATCGATAATCAACAATAAGTTCTCCAACTCTTAAAGGAAAACCTGACCATGGCATAAAATTTCATGAAACAACTAGAAGATCAAAATCATAGTGAAAGAGATTTTGAAGTAGGGGATTGGGTATTTTTAAGACTACAACCATACAAACAAATGTCCCTCAAGAAAGATAAGAAGGATAATAAATTATCACCTAAGTACTATGGCCATTAAAAGGTGTTGCAAACATGGGTACTATGGCATGGAAATTGGAGTTGACTGCATCTTTGCGAGTACACCTAGTTTTCTATGTTTCATGCTTAAAGAAGGTTATAGGTGATAAGATCCCAGTTCAAAATATATTTCCATAACTTGACAAGGAAGGAAAAATCATATTGGATATTGAAGCTATCACTGACAAAAGAATTCATCAACTAAGGAATAGATCAATTTTATAGCATCTCATTAAGTGGAAGAAACTACCTGTCGAAGATTCCACATGGGAAGATGAGTCTTTTATACATAAGCATCCATAACTACTCAAGCATTGAGGACAACACTTGTAGGAATGGGAGGGTCATGTTAAGCCCTAAATCATGTCATATTACCCCTTAATTGGGGCATATTACATTAGTATTGTTATTTTATTTATGTCAACTCAAGGGTCCGTTAGTTGTCATTGTACCTCCTAGTCTCCTATATATACCAAGGAGACCATTTCATTTGGAATCATATTGTATTTGTGAATACATGTGATTTATAAATAGGTTCCCCCTCGAAGAGGCTTATTATTTGAATTTATCTCTTTGTCAAGGCGTGGAGTACTTATTATGAGGTTTTTATGCTATTTTGATAATTGGTTCTTAACAAATACTATAGTTGTATATGATGAATGGCTAAAAGTTAGACAATTTTAATCTATATTGGATATCGAATGCTAATATAAATACATCATAGGATGTTGAAAAAAGGGATAAGATTGGGGGGACATGATATCACAGGTGGGAAAATAAAGGGGGATTATAAGAGTTTTAATAGGATAAGGGGAAAACACCTTGACGAGTGATATAACCTAAGCCTTATAAACTTTTATTATCAACCTTTATTATTATTATTATTCCATATTTTATTTTATTCTAAGTTTTTGGATTAATTACATGAAGGAGACATGGGATTTAGAAATAAAAAGATGAATCATGGGATTTTCGTGAAACATGTGGAGAGTGCATGACAAGTAAATATAATATTCAAAGTTCATACATGCATGGGGGAATTTCAACTATCATTTGGTTGGGAAAATTGGGAGAGTATTCTCCAAGTGAACTACCAATGATCTATTGTAATCGAATTTGTCAAGATACAACCATTGATTATGAAGTAATTATGACTGTGTAAGAGTCATTGATTTTATTTAGAGGAATTGAAATACAACTAAGAATTCATGGACTCGTAGTAGTGATATTTGTTTATTAGTCTATTATAGAATCATGGAGGGGGATAGCTCAAGGGACTACTTAGTAGAGAAGGGGATCCCATTCCTTGGATTGTGTAGGATAATATGGAAAGAGGGCTATGGATTGGGACTATTTTAGGTGGAAAATTATTTGGGTCCTATCCTAATACCCTTATTCATATAATTTATTAAATATGAGGCCACCTTCCTTGAATAAGGCCCATTAAAATGTTAGTTAATAGTCAGTCATTGTAAAAATGGTTATTTTTATTAATAACGCACAAATTAGTTGTTCGACCCTCATTATAATGGGAACATAGGTAGTTAATATTCTTTATGGATAGACATATATTGAGTAGAATATTATGGAATATTTTTTAAATAATTATTATTTCATTTGGATAATTTCTCTTGGAAGATTCCCCCTTGAAGAGGAAACTAAACATAGCTCTCTATTTTTTATTATCAAAGAGATCTTTCTTAGGGTTTGTCTATCTGTTCTCTTGTGTTATTGGTTTTTTCACTATATTTTGTTTGATTACTTTAATGTTTTGGGGTCAAGTACACTATATATATATTATTGTATCTCTTCCCTTGGAATGAAGTGGGAGAATTTTTCTGCACAAAGTGGGAATTTGTTTTTTCTTCTTGTTGATTTTTAATGGAAAAAAGAGGACAATAGCATTGAAGTTGATTTATGAATTTGTTTTTGGCAAAATTTATAGAATCTATTTGAATCAATGAATTCTCTAAAAAATACCCAATTTAAAAATATAATCGTCCAAAATAGAGTCCGAAAAACATACATATCATTGATTTAAAATCATCCCCTTTTTAGGGTTTTTCTAGGAAGGATGTGAATTTCACAAATTGGTGGTTATCTTTTGATAGAGTGCATAGATTTTAGTCAAGCTAGTTCCCATATATCTGGAGAAGCTATGTAATTTCATAGTTGGGGTTATATATACAATCTAAGAATTAAAATAGAAGTTACGATCATTTTATATTTTCGTCCTTAAACCCTACCTTGCACAAATTATTTTCTAATTTTTTAGGAGATTTTTCTTGGGTTAAGAAGATCATAATTTAAAAAATAAAATAAAGACTTGTTCTAGTGCATTTTATAAAAAATAATGATATATCATTCAATGGGTAAAATTGTGGGAGAGGAAGAATATAGGCAAGAAATACAAGTGGAATCACATTGTTGGAAACCCTTGTTGGCACCCCTTCAAGTAGTACCACATAAAATAGTACCAGTATACATGATATCACTTCCGCATACCCTTTTATATATAGGGATTCTCGTAGGTATACTTGAAACCATCTTTAGATAATATAATCATTTGTCATGCTACTATAGTACATTGATAACAACACTTGGGGAGCTCATTATCCAGTACTTGGGTAGTTGAGTAGTGCAACTAATGGATTAATTAATCCTTCTTAGTTAGTGCCCTAATATATTGGGTTGAGTACTATTGTTGGACCTTGCAAGTATATTAGAAAGATATATAATTAGAAACTCTTTTTTCCTCAAGATCCTGATCACCTTTCTCTCTCAGCTCACATATGGTGGATACCTATAACCACCTCATAAAAAATCTCCAAAAAGTATGGCCACCTTCTCTACCACAAATATATTATATCGATTAGAGGCTCAAGTTATGAGTCTTTATAACTAGCTTCAGGGAATTCAACATTCCATAAATATTTGGGATCAAAAGTTGGATCAAAAGTTGGATGAGAAAATGGAGAGTTTGTAAAAGGTTTGTATGAGAAGTTGGAACCACCTATAATAGCTCAATTCATAACAAAAGAAGAAAAATTGTTTTCACAACACGTTAAGCCACACTAGGAATAAATTTCTAAATTAGGACTATTTAGCCACTCATGAATCTCTTTGGTTCCACACAAAAATATACTAATGGATTATAACATATGACACCATTCTCCTAACGTGTAATTGAACAAGTTTTATGGTTTTTACCTGTCGGGATGGGTTACCTAAATGGAACATTACTTCACCCACCATGGAATTACTAAGATAGGATAAAACTTAGGGTGGGGGTCCTATATCTATATCTAGAATGATATAAATGGTGGGAATGGAGAAACAAATCCTAAGTGGGTTATATTTACTAGAGTCATTTTATTAAATATATCTATGGACATTTAAAGAGAGATAGTCATTATTTCAGGTGGCATATCAAGTTACACCAAAAAAGTTCAATAAAAAACTTTATAGATGCCTTTGAGAAATTATCCATCCATACAAAGAACTTAATAGGTTCTTTCTATAAAGAATGTTTCATTAGTGTCCTCAAGAAGGATATTCAAGAACAAGTTAGAATGATTCATCCTACTACAGGGTTGGAATTGAATCAGAGGGAGCTAGAAGCAGAAACGATGATCAATGAAAAAACAAAAATAAACGACCTCCATTCTCTGCACTCACATTCTCTAGGGTACTTACTACTTCCCCAAGCATAACTCCTACTCATCCCTTGAAAGTATAATGGTTGTGTCTAGTGGAAGATCACCAAAGACAAGGAATTTTCTATAATTGTGATGAAAAATATGGTCTAGCTCATCATTTTAAATAACAAAAAATGTTCCAAATTGATATGACATTGCAATCCCTCACTAAATACATAAGTATCGAAGAGACACTAGATTCACATGTTGAATAAACAAAAAATAAAACTTAGATGGATATCAAGCCTACATTCTTTCATGAAGAACCACTAATCTCCCTACATACATTATTATACATTTGGACTCCAAAATCCTTGAAACTCACAAGTTACATCAAGCACCAAAGGTTGTAGTCCTAGTTTATAGTGGTGGTACTCACAATTTAATTCACAAGAGAGTGGAAGAAGAAACCCATTGTTTTGTACACCTGATTCACATATTTGAATTCATGATTACTAATGGAGATATGATGAAATGTGGGGATAGATATGGAAATTTCAAACTCTGTGTGGGAGACTATCAACTCAAAACCAATATATTTTCCATCAATATGGGTGGGTGTGATATAGTATTGGGGGTAGAATGGATATGCATTTTGGGACTAGTCACCATAGATTTCAAATAAATCTAGATGAGTTTCACTAAGGAGGGTCAGGTACACACCCTTTGAGGTTTTCAGGAAGTTTCTCGTAAAATAGTCGAATCTAAGGAAATTCCACTTTGGCATTATTTCCCAACTTAATTCCATACATGTTATGGATAAATAGAAACAAGAAATCCACCTAGACCTATAGCTATTCCTTGAAAAAAAACATCAAGTATTTGAGACACCAATGGGTATACCCCCTTCTCTTGGAGAGCATGAGCATTGGGTTCCCCTGATTTTAGGAAGTCAACCACCAATTGTACAACATTATCAATATAATTTTTCAAAAAATAATGAAATATAAAAGATCATTTACAAGATGTTGTAGGAAGAGTTCATACATCCCATTTAAAACCCTTACTCATCACCAATAGTCATGGTATCAAATAAGGAAGGAACTTGGTTCATGTGTTCTCATTTTAAATCTCTCAATAATTTGATGATCAAGGATAAATTTCTCATCCATATTATTGATGATCTCCTTGATTAACTTCATGGAGAAAAGTTTTTCACTAATCTTGATCTACATTTTGTAACATCCCTCTCTGGTGCACTTACCAAACTTATTCTTTGAGGACACTTGCTCGCAAGTGATCTGGATTTTTATGATGATAAAACTTTTTCCTTCATTATGATGCGTTAAGTTATATGACATGATGTTTTACTACCTTGATACAGACAGGTGCTGCTGACTCAGTTTCATTCTTGCCACGCGCCTTCTGCAAGGGGCGCAATTGTTCTTCTTATTTATGTTTTACTTGATTGTGATCAGTTGGTTGCTTGGTCTGTTGTTTCGGGTGGGATGTAGACACCTCCACGCTCCCAATGATGTAGACACCTCCACATAGAGTCAAGTGTGTTGATACTTCTACATGCGCGCACACACCTTAAACACACACAAAAAAAAATTGCACCTGTTATCGGAGTTGTTGTCTTAACGAGGAAGGTCGTTACACATTTAGGATACTATAAAATCAAAATGAAAGAGGTGGACATCCCGAAAGAAACCTTTAGAACACATGAAATTCATTATGAATTCCTAGTGATGTATTTTGGCCTTTGTAATGCTTTTTCCACTTTCCAAAGCCTCATGATCAATATGTTCAAACCCTTTCTACGCAATTTTGTGCTAGTCTTCTTCAATAATATCTTGAACTATAGTAAAGCATGGGAATCACACATAGAGAATGTTGATAAGTCCTTGCAAATTTTGAGAGACATCCAATTATTCATGAAGCACTCCAAATGTGATTTTGGGGCTCTTGAGGTTGAATATTTGGGTTGAATTGTAAGTTAGGAGAGAGTATGAATTGATTCCAAGAAATTGGTAGCTATGCAAGATATGATCCATCGCAAAACACTGAAGAGATTGAGGATATTCTTAGGAATTACATGCTACTACTTGAAATTTGTGAAAATTTAAGGAAACATTTCATCTAACCTAGCTTCACTCCTTCAAAATAATGCCTTTGTCTAGTTTCAGGTAGTAACATAAGAATTCATTTATTTAAAGGATTCCACGTGAACTACTTCAATATTACTAGTTATTGACTTTAATAAGAATTTTTTCCCAGAATGTGACATTTCAAGTAGAGGTCTCATAGTAGTATTGATGCAAGGACACCCTTTGGTATTCACCATTAAACAATTGTGTGACCAAAATTTTGTAAAATCCACATATGTGAGTGAAATGGTGGCTATCCTTCATGCAATGGAGACCTAGCAAGCATTAATCATAAGGATGGAATCTTAGATCAAGAATAACCATCATAGTTTGAAGTAATTCCTTATTAACAAAGAAACATGAATGAGTCACCAAGATGTTGTGGTATGATTATGAGATAATATATAAGAAGGGTAAATAGAATGATGTGGTTGATGCTTTATATAGACAATTCAAGGAGTAATTTTAGGAGGATTTTCCTAAAAGTTGTCTCAAACCCCCCCCCGCCCTATGTATTAGTGTTAGGGATTTTTCTTTTAGTGTCTTCTAGAGTATTGTCTGATATACTTTAGTAATAGTAGGAAATATTGATCAAAGATTAATTACATTTTAAACAAAAAAATAATGATCCTCGTGGGCACTTGGTATAAATTCCATGAAAATAGATGAACTTGGATTATCTTTTGTTTCTACTTGTGGACTAGGAACATGGTGACGTGGGGCTGCTGGTAGTTCTACTGGAAAGTTGAAAAATGTAGATAAATAGATAATTAGTTCTTATAAAACATTAGTTTTTTCCTCAAGATCTGCTTATTTATCCTTCAAACTCCAAATTGAGAACTGGACTTTAATTGTCCATTCCCTTAAGTGATGTAGATAACCATATCTTATTGTTGATGCTTGAATATGTTAGGACCAAAATGGAAACCTCACGAGGATGTGATGCTTGAATATGTTAGGACCAAAATGGAAACCTCACGAGGATGTAAATATCCCTACATTTTTATAGAGGTGGTAGTCCTCTTTCCTTTAAGATTTTCGTGGGAATTTAGGTTTTAAGAATATGGGATTTTACAGAAGTCCGTTGTGGTAATCAAAGAAATAAAAAGATTGAAAAAAAGGAAAATGTTTTGTTTTATTAAAAAAAATTCCTGAAAAAGGATCAGGAACCACCCACTTCACACATTTAAATAAAATAAGCATAATTTACTCACATCCATCATAGTTTAAAGTAAATATTTTTTATCACATAAAAATAAAAAGAAGATTATTCGCATGCATAAGATAACTTTAACGGAGTGGACACATGGGAGGATCCGTTAAGCCCTAATATTGGCTCATTACCACTTAATTGGGGCATATTAGA
>CBVK0101738159.1:0-15569 GCA_900067695.1 Picea abies | reverse complement strand
GCTTAATTATGTATTTTATGCATGTTTTGTGATTCTTGAATGTTATCATGTATTCTGATGCATGTGGATTTACTGTTAATCTTGTTTGAATCTGAACTGGTAGAAGTAATTCTGTGTTATCATGATTAAGTGTTTTAAATTCATTAAAATGCATATATATCATATAAGTGTATATTCTGCACGGTAGCATTACCCAATCTCTGGAGGGTCGGGGATGTTACAATATGGTATCAATACCTTTTTTGTAATTAGTCTATTCAGTCTGGAAAAGGGGTAAACTTGTGTTGAACAGACGTTTCTTCAAGACCATTTAACGAGTGTAAAAGGAACAGGGTCACTTGGAAATAATTTCAATTTTAAGGAGTCTAAAAAGAGATTAATTATGGACTCCATAATGATGTTGTGGGAAGCATATAAGGGAGGGATTCTTGTGGGTAATAGCCAGAAAAAGAGTGAATAAGAAGAATGAAGTTCAAACACAAACTCATGGCAAGGCTAAATAGGACTCCTGAGCCTAAAAACAAACTTGCAGCATGAGCACCAGAATACAAAGGGATTCTAAACTAGAGTGCTCATGGAAGGTAAGCTCTACCATCAATAAAACAACTCTTTTGAGCAAAGAAAAAAGTTTCATCGCTTGTTAATATGGTCGACCCTAATTTTAAGAGGCAATGGAAACTGATAATGCAAAAGTTCAGGTGAATGCACCCTACCCTAAATGCTAGTTATGAGAACAATACCTGCCCAGAGCCTTGTAAAAGACTCAGCCAATCGACGGGAAGAAACCAAAAATGTCCAAAGTAGAGCCAAAAGCCTGCAAAAAAAATCACAAAACTACCAGAGATTGACCATTAGTTGAAATTTTGGAAAAAATATCGAAACTATTGGGAAGTGGGTTTTTACAATTTTAATAAATATTGGTTTATTTACCCATTTACTAAGTTATTTTTACCATTTTACCCAAAAAACAACCAAAGTGACCTAAAACCCTAGAAATTCCAACGAAGATTTGCGGAGCTTAGAGCAATGACAAATCTCGACCAAGTAAGTATCTACACCCTACCTTGCATTTCCATTTCATTATTAATTCATTTTCATGAAAAATTGGGGCCTAAGCCTCTCTTGTTCAACTCATCTTTGCGCATTCGCGGGCTGCCTTAAGGAAATCCACGGATATCCGTAGCTGGTATAAACACCAATCGCGGATATCCGCACCTATTTTAACTAGAGGTTGCGGATGTCTAGGGAATTTTTTTGAAAAAGAATTACTAACTCAAAATTGTCTTGGAAATTGGGAAGGATGTTTGTTCACTGGAGAGAACGTGAGTACGAAGAGGTGGATCGGGCAGTATTTTTTATGACGACGATGCCAAACAAGCTCTACATGCATGTGGCATGTACAATGTTTTTCAAATTGGTGGCATGAGAGCCCAAAGAAGATTTTTGAATCTCTTGATTGACTATTGGCACCCTGATGTTGAGGCATTTATTCTCACTCGGCAATCACTGACCATCACCGTGGAAAATATTTACTTCATTACATGTTTGTCCAGGAGAGGGGAAGTGCCAAAAGTTCAAACTCGTGGAGGAGGTGGGCAGAGTATCAATGTCTTCATAAACGAGTATTGTGATGTTGGGACTAAGAAAAGTGGATCTAAAGTGCCTATCAAACATATAACCAATTTGAGTCTCCGAGCCATCCTCTATACTATGGTTCAGATCGTGGGATCCAACTCTTTGCACTTGGCATCACGGGCACAAGTGAAGCATGGGGTTGAATGCTTAAGACCCACGATGTATGACTGGAGTACAACAATACTCAATTGCACACGATGTATGACTGGAGTACAACAATACTCAATTGCATGAAATCACAATTGGAGTTGAATGCTTAAGAATCATGATGTATGATTGGAGTAGTTGACCTTGTGTTTTAACAATGATTGTTTATCTACCTCTATTTTTGTTGACCTCAAATTTATTTGATGATGATTAAGATCTCACAACCTCATCCATCACATCCTCCCACTATCTATCCATTGATGTGTAACTTGTTAGAGCTTCCTTTTAATTAACTATTCATGGACCATTCAAAAAAAACTTTTCCTATCGTTAAACAACATAATTATCTAAATTCACTTCGACACTCCATTTCCCTCTTTGAAAATAAGCTAGTTACATTAATTTGGATCGAGAAAAGGCTCTCAGTAGTCATTCTCAAAGACATCTATTAATTATAATTAATATACAAAATATTATAATTATTTAAATCCTTCTAGAAGCATGTGTAAGCTACCGTTACACCTAATTAAGTGACGTGAATACCTTGTTGAATCCCCTAAACCCAAAATGATCATAATAAGTTTCATAATGTATTCTGAAGAAAAGGACACACTGTCTTATTAGTCCCTACCAAAGGCCAGGACTCTAGCGATCGATTCAAGACTCTAGCGATCGATTCATCGTTGACCACCAATTATTTTGCCTTTGACTATTAATATTTTTATGCTTTTCAAAGTTGTACATAGGCAAAATGAAATAATTTTTTTTTTTAATAATTAAATTTATTTTATCAAAGAGGTTATTGGCTAACAAATTTGACCTCTTATTATTGAGCTGCATTTTTTCTCGGTCAGATAACCTAAGTTTTGTGTAGGTAGACTTTGCCATAATGCATATATGCATTTTTTGCATTTTTTGTTAGGGATTTAAAGTATTCTGACAAATGATCATGTTGGCATTTTTTGTAATCTTTAGATAACCAAAGTTTTTCTGAGGATGATGGGGATGCGTGACAGTCACTTATGTTAGGGATTTAAAGTATTCTGACAAATGATCATATTGCTTCATAAATGTCAAGCTTTCATTAAAACAACCGCCTCCGCAGCTACACTCTCCATTGTCGAACTCCACCGCCTATACAACTCTGCACAGATGGCCTTCAACAATACAACACAACCTTCATAATAGGGGTCAACAATATTCTTCTTAGAATTCTTTTCAGATTATACTTAGAGTGAGGAACAAAGCCACCATACCAGAGCAAATGGAAAGACATATTGTAGGAGGAACTATACCCATGCTATGCACTTGTAAGTCATTTAATCTATGCAATTGTAAGTCATTTAATGAAATCTTTGTGTGTCTTTATTCTATATCAAAAAATAAAAAAAAACTGAATTTAGCTTACCATTGAAATCTTTGTCTAGCTTTAGACTATATCAAAAATTGAATTATTGAGTTGTTGACATTTTACAATTTGGATGAACATGGTCTTTTGCAAAATGCATGAGCGTGTAAAATGTCGGAATGCAAGTAATTCTTTGCCAAATGCTTTACTATAGTTAAATATCCGGTGGTAATGTAGAAAATATGACTGCAAGCATTTATGGTGTTTACCTTTATTTGTATTCAGATTTCTCTAATGAGTTGTGAGGGATGTTGAGACCATTACATTCGAAGTCGATGAAGACGTGCCAAAATTAGAATGCGTCGCATGCACTGTATATCCTAAAGCAGGCTGCATGGGTGTCATTTGCACATTATTATTCTCCCTCTTGCTTACGAGCATAGATACTATCTCAAACATCTAAGGCCTTTGTGTAACAGAAGGTGCATAAGAAATCCAGTTGTATCATTCTTAGCACTTCTTCCTTAGTGTACTTATCTTCCATAGTATTTGTTACACATTATTTTCGTCATTCTTGTGACCATTAATGATGTAAACCTATCCTTTGTCTTTAGAAGGATCAATAGCCTGAATTCCTGAAGAAACAAGGGAGAAGAACTTTCCCTGGGAGAAGAAGTTGTATTTTCCTTTGTTAAAACCCTATTTTGGAGGATTTTCGCAGGTTGTTATATACACAGGGTGCGGAAATGCCTGATTTTTACAGGTTGCTATATAGATAGGGTGCAGAGTTTCCACACGCTGCACTATAGCTAGGGTGCGGCGGTCTCCTGTACGTGGGAAAAACAAGCATCTTCTCGATGCTTCTAGAAGGAGAAGCTTCTATGGTGACATGGTCTCCGAACAATTTGGATCTTACTCGCTTTCATGATTTAGTGGGATCATCCTAACCTTCTTACCTTATCCTCTTCAACTTATAAAAGGAGAGGAGCTCTCATGGAGAAAGTTAGTTGGTTTTGGAGCTTGGCTTTTGTACATGCCCAGCCAAGGGATTGACTACCCCATCAACACTTCCAACAATGTCTGACTTAAAATCTCCATTCTCTATTCGACTGAGTTCATAAAGTAAATATGATCTATGATGCAAATCCCCCCATGTCCTTTCAGCTCCAACCATTGCCTCAATAATGGCTTCATTCGAAGGTAAGATGGTATCTAAACAGTCTTGGGAGATTGAAGAGTTTTTATCCCAAATAGGCTCAGTAAAAAAATCATCCTCCTTAACGATAGTGGGAGTTTGATTTGGGTATGTTGTGGCCTATTGAATGGCTAGATAAGATACTTCAGTTGTAGAAAAGGGTTCGGCCATCCCAGCATGGATTGGACCTTTAACCATACTAGACGATGAGGGAAGTTCCCATGGGTCATGCATATACAAAATTTTAGATGAAGTGAACCTATTAATTATAGTGGTGAGAACACACAAAATCGGTGTGAGAGACTCAAAATATCCCACAAGTGAAGGGTACATTCCATAGTCGATGCTCTTAGTGGTCACCTAATATTTTTAAATCTAAGGGACATTAGTGGTCACCTAATATTTTTAAATCTAAGGGACAGTAGTCCCAGGATTAGTTCTCACGTCAGAAAGGTTGGACACCACCTGATCGATTGTCACAATTATTCCCTCATGGGGAAAAAATATAATCTAAAATATTGTTGAGACGATAGTTGTCATGGAATATATCCAAATTATTCCTAACAACAGATTATAGTCGAGCAACACATCGACTACTTCAACCTCCATGCAAATGGACTTTCCTCGTAGTGTAACTAGAAAAGAAGTAATCATACCATGTGGTAGAAATGAATTTCCATTGAAGGAAGTCAAGAGTGTAGGAGAGGGGGTAAGCTTAGGAGAATGGTAGCTTTCCAACATGACAAATACATTACGCACGTTGAAGCACCATCATCAACGATGGTTCTCTTAACCAAAATATTTTTGCAAACCACCCCAATCTGAAAAGCTACATGATATGGAAGGCAAGGCCTCACATAAATAGTTTCAAACTTCATTATGAGATGAATGGAAGAATCAACAACTTGTATGGAAAACAACAACGCAGCGCGTTGTGAGAGCCAACTTTGGAGCACCTACAAAGTGGACATGGAACAGGGTGTCTGAGCCAAATCCTCCACAATTGAATAATTGGGAGAGGCTCTTTCATTTGGGTTATGCATTGTACTTTTATAAACACCCTTATGTATGTGTAGCATTGTCTCTTTGTCAGGATTCTCTATGTGGAGAGGGGCCTGGTCCTCTGAAGTTTTATTACCCTTCTCGGTCGACTCTGGATTATCATAATTTTGAGACTTTGTTGAAAAATGTACACCCTTTATCTTCGAATGGCTAAGCATGTTTACTAATCCTTTATATCCATCATATGGGGTAGCACTTGAAGTGCCCCCTTGTGGGTTGAAGTTGGAAGAACCAACTTTCAAATTATTCCCTTATGGAAAGGGTTTCTTCAACATACCAGGTTTTTGTTGTTGATTCAACTTTATAAGACTATGAGCTTCTTCCATTTGTGGGCACTGATGCGTAAGGTGATCATATTTACAAATATTTCAAGGAAACTTCACCCTCCTTTTTTCATCGTTCGATCCCTCAACGTTCTTATCAGACTTTGTCTTATTTCTCACACTACCCTTCTTACCCTTGACTTTTTTATTCTCTTTGAGTTGCTCAGGACCCTTCAAAGTCTTCATTTTCATAGAATGTATGTATAAATACTAGGTGGAGGGGGTGGTCGAGCCATAGGCTGGATCGGCCGTAAGTTGTTGAATAACAAGTTATGCATCTGGCTCGTAGCCAAATCTGTGGTTTTTTCTTTAGCAGAACCCACTATACCATCGACATGTGGGTTAGACTTTGGATTTTCCAAGTTGAGAGTAGATCATGGTGCATTTGGCATAATATCATAGAGAATTCATGATTTATAATATATGAGATCTAACTACTATGCCTGAAAGATTGCATGTTCCTCTGAAAACACCCCGAAGTTGCAACGTCTTTCAAAATATAGGGGAGTAGAGATTTATGGAACCATTCAAGGAGGAAATCTAGTGGAACCATAGCCTTAATCAAGTTTTTCCTTATCCTCCATTCCCAAATGTGATCGGAAATGTGCATGTCATTATCTTGCTCAAAATTGGCCAACAATTATGTCTCGTCGTCGTACCAGATAGGGAGTTGGAAATGGTTTAATAAAACCATGGCTAAGTCAAGGAAATTTGATTAATTTCCCCTCTCAAGTTCAATGTACCATTTGTAGTTCCTCCAGTAAGAGTACATTGGAACAAACACAATCTAATTTAATCATCATTAAGCGAGTTGGATGAACACCACAAGCGAAACGTTGTCGCGTGGTCATTAAGCGAGTTGGATGAACACCACAAGCGAAACGTTGTCGCGTGGTCATGTGGATCCTCACCACTTTTCCCTTCGAATTTTGGAATTTATAAAGGTATTTTGGTTGGGACCGAAGGCCAACTAGGGTCATGATGAATGGGATCATTTGTCAACTTGGATAAGTCTAGAAAATGTAGTGTTTCCAAAAATGGTAACCTAAGCTCTGCCTTTGAGTGATGAGTGGCCTGAAAAGCAGGTCTTAGGTTGTAACTGGCACCAGGATGCCAGAAAGAGTTTGATATAGAACTAGAGCTTGGGATGAAGCCTTGTTGGCTCTATTTAAATGGATGAACACCTCCACCCATATGATTCCAAAAATAAGAACCAAGGTTTCCCCCAATGGACCCCCCATGCATAGGAACAAAACCTAGCATGGGGATAGACTAACCGAGAAAAGGGATTCCCCTTTGCGACATCCCTTAAGAGGGATTCCACTAGAATTGGAGAGGAGTACTCCCCAATGGTTCCCCTAGTGAAGAAAAGTGTCCTTGTCAGGGGACAAACGGACCTGGGAATGGGTTTCCCTCTACCGACACTGTGGATGCAATGAAAGGGTTACTCTCGAACCCACCATAAAGTGTGAACGGGGTTGATGTAGATGAAATACTAGTGGATTGAGTTATACTACCCATGGAGGTGACCTAGCCCCATGTGAAATTAGCTCCATAATATTGGACAGGTCTGCTTCCAGTGAATGGGGTTGATGGAGGAATGTGTCCTTTGCCCCAAGATACGGCTTGGTAAGGAGTTGGAGTGATCCCCACACCAACATTCGAAGACTAGGATGTTGGCAAAGAACTAACCAATGCGTTAAGTGCATAGATCTATGGCATTATGTAAGAGAAAGCATTCGTTGTTGATGAAAATGATGCAGTTGCACTCAAAACTCGAGTGGGACCGATAATTAGTGAGTCAATATTGTTGGTTGTCATGGTGATGGTTGATTGAACCACATTTTCTATTTGACCCAACATACCATGAGGAAAGATCCCCCTAGTAACTATCATTGAGGTGAGAGTTGCAAGGTCTCTTGACCTTTACACTGGCAGAGTGTCATCCATAATGGCTCAGTGGAGAGGGATACTATCAACAAAGTCTGATCTGGGAGGTGGGACTTATACAAATGGTAATGGAAAATTCCTAGGTAAAAGAGGATCAAAGTGTGGAGTGAATTACCTAGTTCCAAGGTCTTCAATGGTTACCTCCTATGGTTCTAAAGTGTTGACTTCCAGAGGATCAATTTTTATGATCTCGGTCTAATCGTTCAGTACGAAATTGTCGAACTGATCAAGTCGATGTCTTTGTGGAGGCAGGGGAGAATTATTCCTAGCCTCTTCTTCGAGAGGAAGGCCTTGAATTCTCCTCAATATTCGGGGTGGTAGGTTCACCACTTTTATTGATCATCTCTTGGTGACAATTGACTTGCCTTCCTAAAGTTGAAATACACTCACCAATCACACCACTACAAAGCCCTAAAATACAAGACAAACACAAACAACTTTTCCAAGATTTCGTCTCAAGTGGATTAGGTCTTGGGACTGGAATAACAACAAAGTGGGTGTGGGCCCTTCCGGACGAAGGCACGAGTTGATTAAGTCATGTGGACCAATGCATGAAGGTATGAAAAGCAGTTATCCTGACCTCCACAAATCATCCTTATCTGGTGCAAGTACCCTGTTATTGAAAGATTTGCCTCACCCTATGCAATCTTGCAAAGAACGTCTTTTTCCATTTCCCTATGCAGACTTATCATCTCTGTTTGTAAATCCCAAAGCTAAAAATACATATTTTTCCACATGTATGCACCTTGCCTACTATCAACATGTGTATATGCAAGTTGCACCACTACAACCCGCATACATCAGGATTTGTGCCAAAAAATGAACATTAATGTCGGGTTTCCATGTCACGACAGGAGATCTATGATCCTTGTCCTTCAATATACTAGAAACGTTCTGACTCAGACCTTCACTTCCATTTGAAGGCTATAAATGGGCCAATTTCGAGCTATGGAAAAGAGGAGAAGGAATTCAACTTTGAGAGCAAAGTTACTCTGAAGAAATAATTTACTTCATATTGAGTCTGCATCCCTTTTTCCTTTAAGTTTGAAAACAATGTTCATCCCCCAAGCTCTTCCCTTATTGATTGAGAAGCTCATTTATTCTCTATTATGAGCTTGCCTTTGGTGGATGCCCAACTGGAAGGAACTTAGTTTCTTGGTTCTGAACTGTGCCAACACAGAAGTCTGTAACATTTTCACTTTTGTTGATCATATATTAATAGAAATACTCGTTTCCTGTCAAATTGATATCTTGAAAATATTTGAATTATTATTCCATGGGAGTATTTGTCATGTTTATTAATGTATTATTCCATTGAATGTGATAACATCATTTATTATCACCATATGCTTGTTGGTCTTGGTTTTTGAGGACTAGTTGTAGGTATATTACTTTGGGTCAAGTGCTCAACGGTGGACTTCATCGCACATATGGATGAGGTAGGAATTTTATCTTGTCTTGATAGAATATTTTTTTACATAGCATACTTGAGAATAGAGTTGATTTATGCAGTCATTTCCATCTGTAATGGTTTACCCTAGCCATAGAGAGATTTTCCTCGTAACAGAATCGACGACCATACTAGGGATTGAATCTTCTTTCTTAGGGTTTGGAGTACTTTTCTGCTTAGATTTCTCTCGTTCCTATTGTGTTTCTTGTCGTATCATTTCTTGGAAACCTCTATTCACTCCGAGTCTGAGTTTTTAGCCTTCTCCCTTGCCTAGCCTTATTTTTTGAAACATATACATGGTTTTTGGCTTGACAATCACATATATATATATATAGGTTTTCCCTCTTTAAGATACATACATATGTTTTGTGTCCTTGAATAGTCATGAACATCAACCTTCTTTGCTTTTTTGTTGGGTCTAGTGGTTTTTGGGTGGGATTTGATGTTTGTTGAGTCTTCGTAGGTCTTTGTAGTGCCTGTTAAGTGCTTGTGGGATGACAAGAAACTTGTCTGGGGTTGAATTTTTGGGCGGAGTATTTGTCATCAATTTTTCATTTTGATTTTCCTTGTACATTGGGTTGGGTGTTCTTCTCCTTCATATTACTTGAGTTATCTCTTTCTATACATAATAGAGTTTGTATATTAAGTTTCTTTTCAGTCCATGCATTTTAGGTTTTATTCTATTGAAAATACAAAAATATTAGGCATTTTGCATTGCTTGGCATTTTGGTCTTTTCAGTCCTTGTCATTAGCTCAGTGTATGTAATGAAAGATTGCATTTTTAGTTTAGAATTACAGAGTTGAAATTGAAAATTGCATTTGTTTTTAGAATCATATCATTCATTGAAAATTGAAGTTAGGACTTTGCATTATATTCATATTTATTTTTCTTGTTGAGTCATAACATCATGAGTTTCACTACCATACCTCTTTGAGTAATCACAGCCACTAAAATTAACGCTATAATTTAAAATTGATTAGTCTGACTAAGGGAGTGGAGAAATCCATTATATAATCAGTAATATCAGGAAGCTCTGCTTACACCGGAGTTAATCACGAGGTCACACAAATTTGGTTGAAGGGATATCCCCCCGATATCTTCTTAGCGCCAGAGGTATTTTTGGGGATGTATTCGTATCTGGGGATCTTGCTAGTTCCCTTACCTCCGTGAGAGATGGTACTTTCAAGGTTTCAGGCTTTGCTACCCTACCCATATAGTAGACCTGACTTAATATTGCTCGCCTATGCATCGGTTATATATTGGTTGCTTAGTTCCTTGACTTAGGTGCCACATAGGTTACTTGTAGGGGTTATTCTGTAGGTACCCTGGGTCAAATAAGGGTCGGACAACACACAACCTTTATGGAGGATTACCTCTTCGGGGGGATCTAACCGACTTATTCTGCAGGTACCCTGGGTCAAATAAGGGTCGGACAACACACAACCTTTATGGAGGATTACCTCTCCGAGGGGATCTGACCGACTGGTTGTTAATCCCACGAGGGCGCTTATAACTGATTTTGTTACCTCCGATCTTTAGCAAGGAATATCAGGCCCCTCTTGGGAAAGACATACCTTCTTTAGGGAGGGAGGCCACTTTCATCCACTTTAACCCGTTTCTGTGCATATTGTCCGTTTGATATTTAGTGTGCTCTTTGATTACTAGTTGGACTTAGGATTTATTTTTTGTCTTTAGAGTCTTAAGTCATCATGGAGTTATACCAACGTCCTCTCCGGTCCCGTTGCTTGTTACAGTTACCACCAGATTTCGAGTCTTTGCCTTCTAAAAGGCGTGGTACACACACCTCCACCGTTCAGACTTGTGATTCTACAAGGATAAGTATTGAACCTAGTCTTCAGAACACTGGGATCCCTTCGACTCCCACACCCACTATAGTTAACGGAACCCCTTCGACTCCTGCAACCACAGTGGTTGTAGTGTCGAAGGCACCTATCATTACTATGGATTGGCCTATAGTGAATGCTCAATCTCTTGCCTCGAACCCTTTTGGGTCTCTTGTTCACTCACAGGGCTGTAATGTTCAATCCATCCCTATGGCCTCTATTCCTTTTTCCTATGGTATATCGAACTTTACTTCGCAGTTTTCGAATGACATCCCAGTTGCTGGCCCTAATGCTAGCATTGGGCTTGGGGGCACTACACCTCCTTATACTCCATTTTATTTTGGTGGTTCTCAAATCCCTCAAACAACTCCTAATATGGGAGGCATTCCTGATTTTAAGCCCAGGTCTAATCCTCTTGCTTCTGGGTGGAACAACCAACCTGGCGGATAAGCTTCTGCTCAAGTTCCATCCTATACCCCTACTTCCTTAGTGTTGATTTCGACCAACACGTTTGGCATGACAAATCCACCTCTATCCTCCAGATTCACACTCGGAGGACGTCAGTCTCACACTTTGGGCAACCCCCAACCCGGATCCAATCCGGCTGGGGGAAATCTTTATAACCCCCATCAAAAAATTCCTACTGGAATGATGACCAACTAACCTTTTATGAATCAGCCCAGAGGAGGGTATTACAATCTCGAATAGGACCATGGTGCTTACCAGAACCCTGGATGGGCTATAGTTCCTCAAACACAATATTTCTCGGGATCTTGGGGCCAGATGTCGCAACCCCGTTTCCCTTTTCTGTCCACTCTTAATTTTATAGACTTGTCTAAGTTGATGAATGATCCTGTGAGTCATGATCCTACATGGACCGCTATCCCCACCAAGATTCCTTCAAACATTCCCAAATTCGAAGGTAATAATGGCGAGGATCCTAGTGATCACGTCACTACCTTTCACCTATAGTGCTCCTCGAATTTCCTTAATGACGATTCTATTTGGTTAAGATTATTTCAACGCACCCTCATTGGGGTCATTGTGAAATGGTATAATGAGCTACCTAGGGGAGCATATGGGACCTTTATTCAGATGGTGTTGGTCTTCCTTAACCACTTCCAATTTTCGGTTCGTTATGATGTTGGCCTAGAAATTCTATCGAATTTACGCCAAGACATCGTCACTCATATCTCGGATCATATCCAGGAGTGGAATAGATGGAAGAGGTTGATTAATGCCTCCATACCCCCAATATTTCTTTTAGAATGGTTCATGAAGTCTTCACACCCTCCTATCTCAAATGATGTTGCTACATCTGAAGTTACCACTGAGGAGGAAGTGATCTTTAAAGCCCAGCAGATAGATCTTATATACGCTCAGTCTAGGATGTTATACCACATTCTTCCAGACGCACCACGGTCAACTTATGACCCTAGACAAAATCTTGAACCTCATATTGATGGCATTGTAGGCTCCGCCAATGTAAAATCCATAGACTCGATGACAAGAAATTTGAAAGAGTTGTCTCTAAACCAGTCTACAGGAGGGCTAGCTTAGTCCGTGTCTTCCAATCCCACTCAGTCGGTGGATGTACATTATGTGCAATTGTCAGCCGGCCCAAATGGTAACCAACAACCAGGCGGGAATAAGAAGAAAGGATGTAATAATCATAAGGGTGGGAATAATAATAATAAACCCAAGGACAATGGTAATAATGAGAGGATGAATAATAATGTTGGAGAGGGAAAGAGAGAAATACGTAAGGTGAAATTTCCTTCCAAGCTTTATACAGACGATCACCTTACCCATTTATGCAAATAAATTGTGGAAGTTGCAAGGCTATTATCTCTACCACCCGCTGTGCTGACGAATCCTTTTCCACATAAACAACACATGGCCTTGAGCTCCTAAAATGCTGGAAATGTGGCTGGTGGGAGTCAAAACCCATCATTGCAAGACGACGACCATTTGTGTATAAATATGGTCGATGTGAAAGTTCACGTATCCACTCGATCTCGAGATTATAGTTCTTGAAAGGATATACCTGGTCTAGAATCTCCTCCTCCTCCTCCAGAGATGACTTTACAAATTGAAAAACCAGAGCCATCATCTCATATTCCTAAAGAAGTACTCAAGCGCTCTACCCACAATCCAAATGCTAGAGCTGCCCAGAACTACTCTATTGTTGAGGACCTGGGTCAAACCCCTTGTGTGATGTCAACTTTGGAGGTACTCCAGACATTTCCTTCAAAGAGGAATGCCTTACTATCTGTGTTAGGAGCTCTAGAACCCAGTGGCTCAAAAGTTATCAAGTTTGACGTCACAGATGTGAAGCCTCACTTTCCTTACCATGTGAATTTCCAAATCCACATGGGGTACTCAAAGAATACCATCAAACATTTAGTTGTTGATGAAGGCACTACCACTTGTGTAATGTCCCTGATCTATTGGAAAGATCTCAATTCTCTGACTCTTTCCAAGTCATCGAACATGTTTACTACTTTTGACGGTCATTCCTTCTGCCCTCACGATATCCTTCTTGCCTTTCTGGTCCAGTTAGGTGTGAAGATGACAGAGGTGGAGGTTGAGGTAGTTGATGTGCCTCTTGATTATAACTTCTTACTAGGATGCAATTGGACCAATTCTATGGTATTTGTCATATCGTTTGTCTTCCATACTCTTTGTTTTCCTCATGAAGGGAAGATCATGACGATTGACCAGTTATCCTTTGTGTTCGCTAGTCCCAATGCATATATTGGACCATCCGTCCCTGTGATCGAAAATTCTCAGCCAGAAACTGAGAATATCGGTGTCAGAATGTATTCTTCCCTTATGGGTACTTTCAACTTCACAGCATCAATTCACCATGTTTACGGCGTGTCTCGTAGGCCTGTTTCAACAGGGAGGTCCATTCCTTTCCGCACTTCCTATTTTAGTGATCTATGGACCCTACCTTCCCCGATTTCATCTTGTGAAGGTCAGTCACTTGTTGGAATGGCCATGCCACTATCAGCATCGAAGATTGTGTATCAATATGTTCTTGACTCTTCCGCCAATCTCAATCCTGCTACCTCGTCGAAGGATGAGGAGGATCTTGTTCTTAGACCCGTGTGGGTCGCTTCGTTGTCTTATTCACATGAATTCCTCGATAAGACTTTTCCCTCCGACGAATATATCATAGAAGCCATGAAGGTTTCCAACAGACCTTGGGATGATATCCATCATCGCTCTTATTTTCTCCTAGAGATTGAAAGAATCGAACAAGATGACTTTCGATCTAATTTGAGTGAGATAGTTGGTCACGCCATAGTTCCACTTGATACACATGACATTTATGCCACAAGAAATATGGTGAGTATTTATCCTACCATCACGATCGATATCTCTCATACCCCTTGCAAGATTGAAAACATACATATCAGTGCAGATTGTTTGCTAGAAGAAATCTTGATCTACACCAACCTCTTCAAGGAATTCCAAGATTTGTTTGCTTGGTCATATGAAGAGATTCCAGGAATCAACCCTCGTATTGTCGAGCATGAGATTAGAACTTATTTGGATGCTAAACCTGTTTGACAATGTCTTAGAATTGTCAATCCCTAGAAGGCCCCTGCTATTAAGGAAGAGGTGGAGAAGCTACTTAATGCTAGTTTCATCTACCCAGTTCCCTTGACTAAATGAGTGTCTAATCCCAGTCCTATGAATAAGAAGCAAGGAACTATCCATGTATGTATGGAATTTTGTGACCTAAACAAGGCATGTCATAAAGACAACTTCTCGACACCTTTCATTGATCAGATTCTCGATGAGTGTGCGAGAAGGGAAGTATTTTCTTTTATGGATGGATTTTCAGGGTATAACCAAATTCAAATCAAACCTGAGGATCAACACAAGATGACATGTATTTTTCCTTGGGGTGCTTTTGCATACCATAAAATGTCTTTCGACCTTAAAAATGTCGGAGCAACCTTCCAATGTGCCATGACCTTCACTTTTCACGATATTAAGCATATAGTCGAAGCTTACCTTGATGATAGTGTTGCTCTGTCTTGTAAGAGAATGGATCACTCTACGGACCTTCATCTTGTTTTTGAAAGATGTTGTTACTATATAATCTGGTTGAACCCTCATAAGTGCATCTTTTGCGTTAGGTCTGGTCGTCCCAACGTTTCTACATTTTAAAATAAATTTCCATCCTTAAAATCATCCCTAGGGAAAATGAGAAAGACGTAAGGTGAAGTTTCCTTGTAAGATTTGCACAGATGATCACCTTACCCATTTATGCCCCAAACTTGTGGAAGTTGTGAGGCTATTATCTCTATCACCCATCGTGCTGACGAATCCATTGCCACATAACAAACACATGACCTCGAGTTCCTCAAATGTCGAAAATGCAGTTGGTGGGATTCAAAACACGTCATTGCAAGATGACAACCGTTTGTGTATCAATATGGTATATGAGAACGTTAATGTAGCCACTCGATCTCAATATTATATCTCTTCACAAGATATTCCTTGTCTAGAATATCCTCCTTCTCCTTTGGAGATGACTTTACAGATTGAAAAACCAGATCCACTACCTCGTATTCTGAAAGGAGTACTCAAGCTCTC
>CBVK0101738122.1:0-11188 GCA_900067695.1 Picea abies | reverse complement strand
ATACCACTTCCTATGACACGAAGAGGAGACAAATTTTATTATTTTATACAGACATTATCAATATTTTTGCTATACACACTATTTTGATATCAATACCAGTGTTGTGCTAGCTTAGTGACTGTGATTTCATGTTGAATATTTTCCACGACTTCCTGAAGGGCCCACGAGTGGTCTGGGTGATTGTTTATAACAATACGTATTCACATTTATACACTTTCTTTTCTTAGATTTTGAAATCGTTTCTTTACTGTGTAAATTTCTTGATTTCAATTGCTTGTTGTGTGTATATTTTAATTGCATATAGTTTGTCTAATTCATCTTCCTGTACACTTTATCTTAATTGCAAATTTCTTTCTAAATTGTGTATATCATAGAAAGGACGTCCATGGTTGTGTGTTACTAATTATATTTAGTTTGCAGGTTGTAAGAGTTGTTTAATTACATTGTTATGTCTTTTTCTCCCTAGCTATAAATTGTTAATGAAATCTCAGTTATGAATTTGAGTTGTAATTTCTAGTTAGCATTAGTAAGGAGTTTGTAGGTTTGCACAGAGTATTTTCATTATCATCTTAGTCATGAATTTGAATTAGGATTTTTAATTGAGTGTTAGTTATGAGTTTATAGCTTTTCTTGAATTAGTGATTTTGCATAGAGTACTATCCAACAGTTGTGATAGAGTGAATGATTGATGTTGAATCTTTTATGCACGATGTTTAAAGATCACATGGATTCCAAGAAAACCTAATGTTACTTGTATAATGGAAAAATTCTCTATAGACTTCCTTATTCATACTGTACATTTCTCTGTAGAAGCTATCATTGAATTAATTCCACTTGAACTGTCATTAATAGTCAGATGCCATCGTGATGTTATTCGACACCGAAGACAAAATCATCACATTTGAATACTTTATTTTTTTACAGCAAGATAGAAATAGTTTTGGTAGATTATAATTTGAATACTCTCATAAAACTCTTGCTTTTGGTTAAGTAGATTAATGTTTATTCTTTACAAAATAGAAATAGTTGTGAGTTCTTTTTAAGAATAGGGTTCACTTGTCAAGATAGTTTTGATAGATTAATTTCTTACTTGCTTGTTCATTCAGAGATAGATATATTAATTGCTTACCTTCTTACTTGCTTGTTCATTCAGAGATAGATAGATCAAATAATTCATAAATAGATGGCTTGTTGTTTGCTTATTCAAAAAGAGATTGAATAGATTAAATAGCTTTGAAATAGATTACTTGTTATTTTCTTATTTAGAGATAGTCCATAGTCCTAGATTGTTTAAGGATACTTAGGTCAAATAGTTCATAGTTCTAGAATTGCTTGAAGCTCATTAATTGAAGGTTTCTTTATATAGGAATTGATGTTTAAATAGATTTTAAAAGTCATCGCTTTAGAAAGTAGAATTCTAAATTAAAAAGAGCGATGATCCCTAGGGTAAACTATCTCGTTAGCTAGATAAACTTTCCATTATCTTTTCTTTCTTCCTTGGATCATACTATTCCACAACTCTAAGTTTACTTACCTTGGGTTGACAATTTATTTGAGGGAATTAGTACATATAGAATACCCATCAACTACGCTCATTCGCAAGAAGATGAGTACAATGAGTCCTTGAAGCTATTTTTACCATAAACACAAATGCAAAAACCCTAGGCATCCAAAAACCTAACCCTAGGAGTTGAAGTTCCAAAAGTCATGTGGGCCTCATTGGGCAAGTTAGTACATCAATTTCCCGTGGTCGTAACGTTTGGATACAATCTATGTTTAGCGCGTTTGATATCTTGTTGGAAAGGTATTTACAAGGAGCTTCATTTAGGGGGCTCAATTAGAGCCCTTGAAATCATTGAGGTGCACTATCGGTAAAACAAAATGTTTAGACCCTCAAAATGGCCCCAAAAATTTGGAACTCGAAAAATTGCTAAAAATAGTAAGTTGCCAAAAAATTGTTTTGAGCCAGTTGGAAAAGGTGGGTGGCCACTGAGATCCTCCAAGATCAAAATGTGCATATATTCAGTTAGATTGATTATGTAGGAAGTATCACCCACCTTATCCAATACTTAAAAAGGACCATACTATAGATCCTTGATATTCTTACCAGGACCTTGTAGCCCTTTTTTATTTAAATGTGACCAAAATATGTCTCTCACCTTCAATTTTTGATCAATTATTTGATAATAAATCATGTCAAGCCTTGTGCTTTTCCCATGATTTATTGAATGTCCCATGTACTTAAAAATGGATGTACCTAATCTTCTCACAATTGTTTCTTCTTTAAATGCATTTCCTATGATGTCTTCCATCACTCCTCCTTGTCGTCCATATAGAACATCTAGTTATTGAGAAATTGCAACAATAAAATGATCAGTTGCTTCAACAATTGGAAGAACAAAAAACTATGGATAGGCATCTGCATCATGACAATGTTGTATTGCAAGAAAAGGTGAATTCTCTTCAGCGATTGGTTGATCATATGACCACCACCAATCACAGTCTTTGGATGCGATTGAAACATTGTAAAAGGCCTAAGACAAAGTCCTAGGGAGAGAGGGAGAAGCTTTTAAAGCCAATCCACCCCCTCCTTGACGAGTATAGTTATGTCGGGTGATTCATTATTTTTTGTAGAGGGACCTGCAAATCCTTAGGCGTGGGGGTAATGTTGGGTTGGTGTTTTTGACTATTTTTTCCATTGGCCAAATCCTTTTTGCATATGACATTATATATGTTATTCTCGCATTTAGGCATTTTGAAGGTATTATCAAATTTTTATACATCAATTCCCCATAGAATCGCACAAGGTATGTATAATTATAGTTTTTGCAATGATTTTACGATGAATTCATCTCATTTAAATGATTATGAAGATCTAATATTCTGGATTTCTTGAAATAGGGAGGAATTGTGATCCGATCCTCCATCTAGTCCCTTGTCTGACACTCCATTCAACACTTTATCTAACACTCAATCTAGCACATGATCTGATACTCGGAGTGCATAGGAGCTGGCAGTTAGTACATTGGTGGCCTTTGATGGACAAATTAGGGATATGGATTGTATGCCCCCTCATGCCCTCCAACTAAGGAGCTCAACACATCTCAGATTGGGCAGTTGCAACGACCATTGAGTGGCACACAAACACTGTTAAGAAAGATGTTGTTGTTATTATAAATTTAATGAATTTATTTTTTCTAGAGAGAGTCCACCCTTCTAGTGTTAGACCTCTCAAGATTTGTAATCACCTATAAATACCACTTCCTATGACATGAAGAGGAGACGAATTTTATTATTTTATACAGACATTATCACCATTTTTGCTATATACTTTGTTTTTATATCAATGCTAGTGTTGTGTTAGCTTAGTGACTGTGATTTCCTGTTGAAGAGTTTCCATGACCTCCTCAGGGCCCACCAGTGGTTTGGGTGATTTTTTATACCAATACATATTCACATTTATACAGTTGCATTTCTTAGATTTTGAAATCATTTCTTTAGTGTGTAAATTTCTCAATTTCAATTGCTTGTTGTGTGTATATTTTAGTTGCATATCACTTGTCTAATTCATCTTCCTGTACACTTTCTCTTAATTGTAGATTGCTTTTTGAATTGTGTATATCATAGAAGGATGTCAATGGTTGTGTGTTACTGATTATATTTTGTTTGCAGGTTGTAAGAGTTGTTTAATTGCATTGTTATGTCTTTTTCTCCCTATCTATAAATTACTCTGCAGAGTACTAATTTAGATGGTTTTATTTGTAGTTCTAATAGATTAATTTCTTTAGTTTTGATAGTTTTGATAGAGTACTAATTTAGATAGGTTTATTTGTAATTTCAAATACTCTCTGTAGGTCTGTTTCATTTGTCATTTTTTCTTCTTACGAGGACCTTGTAGCCTTTTTTTATTCAAATGCAACCAAAATATGTCTCTCACCTTGAATGTTTGATCAAGTTTTTGATAATAAATCATGTCAATCCCTGTACTTTTCCCATGATTTATTGAATGTCCCATGTACTTACAAATGGATGTACCTAATATTTTCACAATTTTTTCTTCTTTAAATGCATCTCCTATGATGTCTTCCATTACTCCTCCTTGTTGTCCATATAGAACATCCAAGGGAGATAATGAAAAATACCCAAAACAAGTTTCAAAATGGGAATTATTAGGAGAAGCTTGGACTACTATGTTATAATAGTGTTGAATATAAATAAAATTTTCATCCCAAGTGTTTAGATGCTTCTAATTGTAACCCCTTAGAAGTTGAAAAAATGTCTTAATGACAACTTCTATCTTCCCAAATATTTGTGGATGGAAAGTTATATATATCTTCAACTTAGTATCCATCTTCTCCCAAAGTGTAGTCCAAAAGGCACTGAGAAATGTAGTATCCCTATCTAAGATATTGTTCCTAGGTATCTCAAAGTTCACCTAGACCTTTTCAAAGAACATATTTGTTGTTTCTTGTCCCTTGATAGTCTTTATACAAGGAATACGAATGCAAATCTTGTTGAACCTATAAAATACCAAAAATAGATAGTCATGTCCCTTCCTAATTGTTGGAAATCCACCCACAAAATCCATGGAGATGTTATCTGAGGCTCTAGTGGGTGCATGTCATGGATGGTATAAACCTTTCTTTCTGTTATTGGGCTTGATGTTACAAAAAATTATGCATCCTCTAATGAAATGAGCGACATTTTATTACGTTATCACATACTTGCATAAGTTGGCAATTGTATTCCTAACCCAAAAATGTATTACAACCTTGGAGGAGTGAGCCTCTCTGATAAGATGCAATCTTTCACCTTTAGGAACATAAATATTGGACAAATTGTAGAGAAACCCATTCTAGAGATAATAGTCATCCTTAACATCACCTTTTTCGACACAAATTTGGCCCTGTAGTTGTTCAAACACCTATTTAAAGTCCTCATCTTCCATGTATGCCTCTTTATATGCATCATGGGAAAAATGATACATGTGCATAATAGTTCCCAAAGTTGAAATCTTCGATGTGGGTGACCTTGAAATCATTCCCTCCAACTTATTAGTGTTTATTTTATTATATTTGATGACTAGATGAAACTTTTACAAAAGCCACATTCAATTATAGTGTTTGGTTTGTTGAATATTACTTAGGGCTTGCAAATACTGTAGTGGTTGATGATAAATATGGATAATGGTTTCCTTTCCCATCAGATAGTGCCTCCAGTTATTAACATATTGAACTAAGGCATCGAATTCTTTATCATACATAGGGAAATTCAGAAGTCCACCATGAAATATTTCATAATGATAGAATACTAGCTTATCTCCATGCATCAATTCCACTACCATAGCATATCCACTTGCATCTATATCCACCTACAAAGGATTATACAAATTAGGACAGGAAATAACTAGTGCTTAATTTATCCTTCATTTCAACTCATAGAAAGATTTATGTTAATTCTTTCCCCACTATAAACTTTTACCACTAACTATTATGGCATGAAGTGGCATAGATATAGTTGAAAAGGATGCTATAAACTTCTATAGGTACCATGCTACCTCAAAAAATCTCATGAATTCAGTGATATTAGGAGGAACTAACCACTTAAGGATGGCCTCCATCTTTGTGGGATATATTTTTAGTTTCCCTACACCAATCACATACCTTGTTGAAATACACCAATGACTATGGAGCAAACTCACATTTCTTAAGGTTAGATAGTAGTTGGTGATTTTTCTAATGTTTTGTAACCTACATGAGATGTGGGATATTCTCTTCCCAGGTAGAGCTATAAACCAATATATCATCTAAGTACATTTTCACAAATGAATCTAGAAAAGGGAAATAATAAATCAATAATCGAATGCATACATGTAGTTGATGCATTAAATAAACCAAAAAACATATCAGTGATTCATATAGATCTTTCCTTGTCTTGAAGGCAGTCTTCCAAGTGTCTTCTTCTTTAACTCATACCTAGTGGTATACCAATTTGAGATCCAACTTGGTGAAGTACTTGGCATGTTGTAACTGATCTAACAAATCATCGATCCTCAGTAGAGGGTACTAATTATTGAGGGTGATATTGTTCAAAGCTTTGTATTTGATACATATTTTTCAATTCACAATCCTTCTTATCTAGGTACTATGATGATAGGTGACCCACAAAGTGATTTTCTTGGTCGAATTACTTCCTACTCTAGCACTTGCTACAACGGTTTCTTCACATAATATACTTCCATGACAGACTATCTATATATCTGAATATTTGGCAATGGAGAGTTAGGAAAAAACTATATCTCATGTTCCAATTCTCTCTCAGGTGGAAACCCTTTAGGTTAATAAAAATATTCTCTATATGCCTGCAATGTTAAGATATTTATGCACTTAGGAGTTAGTTAAGATCAACTTTGTCTAATGTGATTTTAGGTAAAAGTGTGTTTCTTTAGTATGCATTAGTATGAATTTGTAGTTATGTAATATAATGGTCACAATATGTTCTAGACATAGATTGATCTAGTGACTCACATTCTCCTTGATCTTAACAACTATATTGATCCATGGCTTAACAACCAATTGATCCATGATCTCTATTTAAATAACATGGAGGTTCATTAAATAATAATCAATTTTGAGACACTCTCTTGTAAAATATTTTTGTGGACACTTTGGCTAGGTTCCTGCACTATTTCCCTCTTAAAGGGTTTTAACCATGTAAAAATTTTAGTGTTATTATCTTTTCTTCATTTATGTGAGAAATTTCGTAAAGTGTTCATACTACGTGGAACACCTTATTTTGTTGATCCATTAGGGAAATTAATGAAATGGAGACCATTGCTTCCTAGGGGGGGAGGATTGATCCAGGTGGATATCAGTGGCCACACACCTCTTCCAACTAGCTCACATTCTTTTTCCATCCTGGCAGTTTTTTTCTATCTTTTTGGGTCCTAAACATCCAAGATCGTTTTGAGGCCATAAACAACGTTTTTTGGGCTCGCCATAGTAACATTGTATATAAAATTAGAGTGCAAAGGAAACATGTGTAGTCCTCAGATATACCTTTCAAATGGGATATCGTGCACCTAAAACTAATATCGTATTCAAAATTTAGGACCCTAGGAAGTTGATGTATCGACTTACCCCATTAGGGCCCACGTGAATTTTGGCACTTCATCTCCTAAGGTTAGGTTTTTGAATGTATAGGGTATTTTGATTACATATTGATGCTAAAAAGTCTTGGAGGCCTCATTGTAATGTTCTTACAAGAATGCACGTAGCCTCCAAATCTCTTCTCAAAGATTAGCTACCACCATTTGAGCAAGATTGTTTCATTTTGTAATTTATAATTTCAACAGATTTGTTTATTGAATAGAAGTTAAGCTTCATTGTATCTCTATTATTGTTCTCTGTATATCTATGTCTCATTTCATTTCACTCATAAATTAAGTTCAATGGTATCATATATGTTTTCTCTTCATTTCTTTCTCTTTGCATGTCCCCAACGAGGTCAGGGTATAAGCAGTTGGGACTTGAATCAGTTGAGCCTTTGCAACGAGGTCAGGGTATAAGCAGTTGGGACTTGAATCAGTTGAGCCTTTGCAATATCATCCTCGCCGAACCCAACGACCACCCATGGGGGAAGAAAAGAGAGACAATGGGGCAAGAGATCCCTTTAATTTTTTTCTCGAGGAAGCCCTCGCATGACATATGAACGAGATGATGGATAATTTTGCACAAATTCTTCGACGATTGCCAACAAGAGACATATCTTCTTTGAGCAGAGGTGTCACCCCCTTCAAGATGCAAATCAATTTTGATATTCCTATATTTGAAGTTCAAATATATGTGGATGTTGTAGAAAAATGGTTAAACCTTCTAAAAGGGTATTTTTCTGTCCATAAATTTTTCGATAGAGAAAAGATTACATTTTCGATCCTTAAGGTCGTCCCCATGTAAATGATTGGTGTGAGACTTTCTGTGAGAAAAATGAAACATAGGAATCTACATTATTTGTAGTCACACCCACTTGGGGTTCTTTCAAGGATGAATCTACATTATTTGTAGTCACACCCACTTGGGGTTCTTTCAAGGATGTTATTAAGGAAAAATACTACCATGTTGGAAGTTATGATGACTTATATACAAGATGGACTACACTGTGGCAGGAAAGGGACCAAACAATGCCAAAGTTCACCAATGCCTTCCATACCTTATACACCAAGTTAGGTATCAAAGACTCTCAGAGAAATATGGTGCTCAAGTACTGTTGGGGTTTGCATGGATACATCTAGAAATAAATGGATTTAATGAACATCTTGTCCTTGGGCTCAGACTATCGATATGATGTCAAAATTGAGTAGAAGCTTAAACAAAAGATGTGGCATTTTGGGTTTGCAAACCCCTCAAAGAATAAGTATGGAAAAGGAGGCCCCAACCCATAGAAAAAAGGATAGAGAAAGGATGAAAATCATCAGGATAACCATTCTAAGACACAAAAAAATAAACACAATGGGAAGACAAAAAAATACATTGGGAAGTGGTGCGAGTTCCATAATATCCCCTAACATAACACCGCTGAATGCCCTCAAAGAAGTCATTGGTGGTCGAGGTGAAAGCCTCTAAATTAGATGTGTGCTCCGAATTTGAGTCAGAACCAGAAAAAGGGAGACAGATCATTGATGCAGAACCTAGTTTCATTTTTTCCACCACCAAGGTTTATCCCGGTGAACCTGATGAACCATAGGAACGTGAGCACCTCTTTCATTCATAGATGTGGGTGAAGGGTACTCCACTGCACTTAATCATTGATAGTGGTAGCTAGAAGAACCTCGTATCAACATAGGTCATCAAGTAGTTGGATCTACTGACAACACCACACCCAATGTTGTACACCATTAGATGGATTCACCAAGGGAGAAATCTCTGCATCAACCAATAGTGCCACCTTCCTTATGAAATCAGACCCTTCAAAGATGAGGTATTGTGTGATGTCACCCCCCTTGAAGTTTGTGATGTTATTTTGAGACAACCTTATTTATGGAAATGTCATGTTGTATATGAGTCTATTCCTCATAGTGTTATTATTACTTTGGACAGGAAATTGTACAGAATACCCAAGGTAGTCCCATCTACTGCCATTTCCTCGATCTCTGCCAAGAAATGCAAGAAGGTCATCTCTCAGACCGGGAAGTTTGTGTTCTTTGTGATTCATGCTCAAAGTGAGAGGAACGTTGTAGCTACATCCATGGTCTCCATGTTAGGTCTCTCCATGCAATAGATGTAAGTGGATAAGGCCATGGAAGAATACAAATACATAGTCTCCTCACGCATTGGGGTACCTCTATACTATGAGTTAAAGCACTCAATCAATCTGAACCTCGATGCACTGCTACTCAATGGTTCAATATATCGCTTCTCTCTATCATAAAATGAGGAAATTAAGTGTCAAATCCAAGAGATGCCCGAAAAGGGGCACATCCAACCAATATCATCACTTTGTGGAATCTTAATCGTGCTTGTGTAGAAGAAAGATAGGACCTGGTGACTCTGCATTGATTACCGGGCCCTAAATAAATTCATTGTTAGGAACTGCTACCCAATTCTCCAAATTGACGATCTCCTTGACCAGCTCAAGGAAGCCAAATACTTCAATAAGATTTATATGAAGTCTGGATATCATCGGGTCCCAATAGAGCATACCAATGTATGGAAGACTACCTTCAAGTCAAAATAAGGTATTTTTGAATGGATGGTCATTCCCTTTGGCTTGAAAAATTCCCCAACAACTTTCATGAGGATGATGGATGATATCTTGCAGCGTTTCACCAATTAATTTTTGGTGGTGTATTTGGATGACATCATCATCTTCAACAAGATTTGATCGAAGCACTTGCATTATATTTAGCAGGTTCTGCACACTCTGCAACAACATGAGCTATATGAAAATTTGGAAAAAATATCCTTCTACATGAACAAGGTCTAGTACCTAGGATACATTGTTGATGAGCATGGGGTGCATGTCAATCTAGACAAGATCCAGGTCATTCGTGACTAGACAACCCCAACCACATTCATAGAACTTCGAAGCTTCTTAATCCTTGCAAATTTATATCGCAAGTTCAAGTTGGGATTCTCCACATTGCATGGGCCCTTAGCCAAGTGACCAAGGGTGGTGGAAAGGAAAAGTTCATGTGGGTCTAGTCACAAAAACAATCTTTCTATTATTTGGAGCATCGCTTGTGCTCATCCCCGATTCTCTCATTACTTGCATGCAACAGCCTTTTCAGATTGAAACAGATGCTTCAAAATATGATGTTGGTGCAATTCTCACTCAAAATGGACATCCTATGGCCTATCATAGTGAAAAAATATCATGTACCATCCATAAGTACCTCACTTATAACAGAGAAATGTATTAAATTGTACAAGCCTGCCGCCAGTGGAGGCATTACATTCTCAGGAAGGATACAATTATCCACATTGATCATAAGCCTCTGCAGTTCATGTAGACATAAGGAAAATTGTAAAATGACCGCCATCAGAAGTGGTCCACATACTTGCAGAAGTTCCATCTCAACATCAAGTATAATACAGGGAGAACCAACTACGTCATTGACTACCTCAGTTGACCTATAGTTGTAGCACTAACCATAGTGCTACACTTCTAAGGACATGAGACCTCCAGATGGCCCCAACTCTATGAAATATATCCTAACTTCTCCACTACCTACCATATGCTGGCCACAAACACAACTGTCACTAATTTCCATCTTCAAGACAGGTTGTTGTGCCATCTGGGCCATATTTTCATCCCATCAAGTGAGTGAGTGCAGAGGATTTGGGAAGCTCACTATATTTGGTGTTATAATAACATTTCTATTGGCCAAAACATCAAAAGGATGTCAGCAAGTATATCAGGTCCTGAATGTTCTACTCGATTTCCAAACTAGCCATTAAGAAACAAGGTATGTACGCCCCTCTTCCTACTCATGACAGGCCCTGGGAATCCATCTCGATGGACTACATTTTGGGCCTTCCTTCAACCAAGAAGGTGAATGATTTTATTCTTTTTTTTGTTGATCAATTTTCAAAGATGGCAATTATGGCCACCTACAAGAAGAGAATCATAAGAGAGGCCATTGCCAAGCTCTTCTTCGAATGAGTGTGGGTACATTTTGGGATACCACAAA